>LPNX011202488.1:390795-429403 GCA_001517045.1 Pseudotsuga menziesii | reverse complement strand
TATATATATATATATATATATATATATATATATATATATAAATTATATATATATATTAAAAAAATACGTAAAGATCTATATTTTTAAAAAACTAGAAGTATATACAATGTACATCAATCATAATATCATTCAATTGAAATTTGACAATGATGAACTAGTAATAAAATTATCAATGAATATTGAACTTTGAATCATAAATTGCATATTTGATATTTCTCATTAAACCACAAAAATCAAAATGTATTACATAGATATCGAGAGAATGCCATCGACAAATACACAATAGAGTAGATACTACTTAGTACCAAGTCTAGTATCTACTGTACTACTAGATACAAAATGAAAATACTAAATAGCCACAGGTAAGAATATCATAGCTCATCAATGGTACTAGCCATTGTCAATCGTCTTCCTACTCCTCCATGCCAAAATTAACATTACTGTCATAGCTCTTTCCTCTATCCTCCTCCTTTATACCCTTTTTGACAGGACACATGTCCAGAAATCAGGACACGTTCCTGGCAAGTGTCCGACACGTGTTGGAAAGTGTCCTGATTTTGGGACATGAAAATTATGGTGTCGGACATGTATTAGGGCAAGTGTCATGTCCGACATGTGGAATACGGGACACAGGCCTTATTTGGAAGTGTCTTGTTACTTAGCTTTTTGCATAACTAGATTACCCCAATTTAACAAGTTTTAACTTAGTTTTTTTTTGTTAAAAGTAAGCTGACCCAAAGGTACTTTCAGAGTGCTTTTGGGCATATTTTAGTCTAATATGCTCGTTGGTTTTTAGCAGGTTCGACAGAAGAGAAAGGAAGCTGCTGTTCGAAAGTGGCCTTAGGAGTGTTCAAATCCCTCCAGGGGTCTCCCATTTGACTAAAACCTTTAATTTTCGCACTTTGTAAGCTCTTGATTTTACTCTGTATAAGGATCAAGAGGAATTATATCAGTTCTCTGATATTGTAACCGCTGTTAATAAAAATAATTTTTGAATAGGCTCTTTCAAGCCCATTCCCCATCCCCCTTGGGGGGATTTGCGTTCGTGTCTTTTTTTTTGCTTTTCATTCATCTTTTGTAATCTAGAGTAGCATTAATCTGCAGGGTAGTATACTTTGACATAAAATCAATTTCATATTCCATTTCTATTGTTTTCAAAGTAACTTTAATACTTACCCCACGAGCCTCCTTTGAGCCGAAAGGTGAAGAAAGGTTCGTGGTAGTTTAATTAGAAAATTGTGGTTTGCTCATCTTTTATGTTTCGTTTTCTATCATCTTTTGTTTCAGTAAGCATTATAAAATTAACCCCTCCTTGATTCCCCGATTGAGATCCACTTGGATCAAAAGAGGCTCTTGGAGGGTTTTTTTTTAATAAGAACATCCATTGTAAAATTTACTAAAATTGACAAGACTCCGGTGTGTATGCTCTGCACTTGGCTGCGGTTCATCCGATCAGTCAAACTGTATCAAAAGCACTTGAGTGACTAGTATAATTAGGACTCACTCCCCAAATTGACAAACCATCTGGTGAAAATCCAACACCTAGATCAAACCATCACGGTGGAAAAATACCCAAAGGAAGCAGGAACTTTTGAAAAGTGACCTCGGGGCGCCGATCTCTGTCACCCCCTAATGGGTGCGTTATGAACAATAGCCCCAGAGACTCCATTCAGCCCACATATTCCTTGCGGGTAGCCGTGAAGGTTTAGTTTTGGACATACTCCAAGTACTCTCGGGTATATCTGGAGTCCACCTCTTCGCCTAATTTTAATTAACTCACACCTCAAATTTAACTTAAAACGTACCAAGAGGCAATTGCAAAACATTCACTCCAAGCACATGCAAGTACATTGATTCTATTTTTTGACTCCATTCTAAGGCACTGGTTATTTTCTTGCTTTATATATATATTGTGTCTTAGCATTGTGCTTTTGTGTGTTCATTTTTGTATCTTGTCATCTTTGATTGTCTATAGTTAAATTTCAAACTCCTAAGTAACTCATTCAGTTTAACATCACCATACTAAGTAATTATCCTTAGTAACTTAATAGGGTCTACCCCCCTTGGCTTCGTTAGGAGTTGAGCCTAAACGAAGAAGTCAAGAACAAGGTGACAGCCTTGACTCGAGACTTTCCCCCAAGGACACACCGAGTGGCTTGAAGATTTCTGCCATGTGACCCAGGTGTGTGAAAGGTGGCAACACACCTATTGGTTGACAATCTGTTGAATCCTATCCATGTTCAACTTCAATAACATCTATTCACATGGCTTGGATTGTACTGGTTCTTTGGGTGAAGACCTTAAGTTCATATCTATGGACTAAGTTGCACAAGATTATGTTGTGGTCACTTACACAACTTCTAGATCTTTGAAGATTCATCATCATTGTATATTGTGGCTTCGATCCACCTTTGTAATATACATGGTCTTGTACCCGTACTATATGATGTATTCAAATATTGTAAAGGAGCTAGTGTTCCAGTATATTGAACATAGCATCCTCAGACATGACTTTGTATATGACATTATTATGTATTTGTTTCAGGTACTACCTCTGCTCCATTGGACTTTTGAGTTTTCCAAGATAATGATTATAATGTACTTCGGCCATCGTTTCCCTCTGACCTCACACATTAGGGGGAATCTATTATCAAACCAAATGGCACTTCTCCGTCCTAGTGCCGACATTCCTTATGTTGGTACACAAAAGGACATCTTAGGATTGAAGTTTGCCAAAACACTATAGATGGGCATGACATGAGATGCATTTACCCTTCAACCAGCTTGCCAATTTATTTTTTTAAGTGTTGAATGGCATACACGACTATCTCCATTGCAACCCGCGTACATCAGCATACGCGGGTTGCCTATATTAATAGTTGCGTACATCTTGATTCGACATTAAAAAATATAAATCACGATTAATGGAGATTAGTTGGGCCCTAATCATTAACCATCCCAACTGTCTCAACCTCCTCAACCTTCAAAACCACTCTATTTCTCAAAGTATAAATAGAGGCCTTGGGGAGGGCATTAATCAATCAAGTTTGGAGAGCAAAGTTATGCTGGTGGTATATCTTCGGAAGTCTTGGAGCAGCAGAACTCAAAGTCCTTTGGTTGCAGAGGAGTCCTTGTCTCAGGCGTTGGGTTGTACTCTTATCTCATTCACTGATTGTTAATAAAGAGAATTCTTCTTCCAACATTGTGTTGAGTCTCTTTCATGTATTATGGTTGATGAATATGTTCGATTATGCACTAGATATATTGTTTATCTAACTTGTTACATATACATGTATAAGATTGTACTTGGAGAATTTGCTCTTTGCAGGTGAAGGAGTTGCATCCTTGGAAGCTTTGGAGAGAAGCAGAGCGGAAGAAGATCAAGCTTGGATCAATCGTTGGTAATCGGGTGAGTCAAGTATTTCTTCCTATTTCCTTTCTGTACTTTTTTAAAGCTAATTATCTACAAGGTTAGTAGTAAGTTGGTAACCCCAGACCCTAGGTTACAAGGGTGTTTAATCCTGAACAACAGACCTTGGGCACAAGTAAGAGTCAAGTGTTGTCACTTGATCTTGACTCCTTCGTTTAGGCTCTCTCCTATTGAAGCCAAGGAGGGTGGTCCCTATTAAAATAAACTAAGGTTGTTAATCTATGAGAGGAAAACAATTAATCTAGGAGATATGATAATACAAATATTGAAACTAAGATATCTACAAATAACTTATGTCAACACCATGCAAAATGAACAATTCCATTCAACACATCGATAACTTAAATATCAGAAATAAATAAAGGATGCAAAATAGGCCAGTGCTAATGGAGTGCTTGTGTGTAAGGGGGTTGCTAGTGATGTCTAGAGAAGTATTGCAATTGTCTCGGTTGGTCAATTTTAAATTAATTAAATGAGTGAATTAAAGAGTGGGTTAATTGTTGATCAATTTTATTAAATGGTAATGATCTGATTATTAAGGGAAGTGGGTATTCCAAATATACCCGATGGTATGAGGAATATGTCTGGTTTTACTTGGCAGTGGCTCTCACAATGACGTGTGGGCTAGATGGAGTCGTGGGGTTGCGTTCAACACTACACCGACAAGGTTGTAGCATAACGGGGCCCCACGATATATATATAAAACGTGTCCTAATTTTGGGTGTCGCCGTGTCCATGTCAGACACTCGTATTCTCATGTCAAGTGACTTAGTTAACGAGCATAGAGAAAGGATCGTTTGATAATTTGAAAGACTAGATGTTTCAACGATAGAATTTGTGTTGAAAAATGTACCAAGGCAAGTGTTGTTCACCTTGTGATGCCTAGGGGTGGAAAAATAATAAATGAGGTCCCTAGTCACTTTATTAAGTAAGACACTTTATATTTTTTTAAAGTCACTTTATAAAGGTAGTTTGTGGTTATAACTTCAAATTGACTTTATGAGAATTAAAAGTGGGTTGAATATTTAAATGTCTCTTTAATTATTTAAATGAAAGTGAGTGAAATTCATTTAATATGAGCATTTAATGAGGTCCCTAGATCTTAAAAAGTCAAGACTTAATCCTAGCCATTGGATTAAAAGGAGTTAGTTGCCATGAACAAAACTAGGGAAAGGCATTGAGATCTCATTCATTGTTACCCAGACATTTGGAGAGCATGAGAAGAGAAGAAAACAAGAGGAGAGAAGGGTTTGAGAGAAGTCGAGCTCTTTGAGAGAGAAAGAAGAGGCACAATTTCCAAAGTTTTAGATTTAACACGAATCCCAAGGCAAGCAACAGTGAAGTACATCGCTACGATCAAGAAGGATTTTATGTACTGAGATCGAGGTACTGCACAGAAATTGAGAAGTCGCACAGAAATCAAGGTATATCTCTACATTTATTGTTGTTAATGCTGCATGGAAATTGATGTCACATGTGTGAGTTTGTACAGCTATGTGGGCACGATTTTCAATGTTGTTAGGACACATTTAATGCTGCTGTTAGGCACAGAATTCGAGGCAGAAACAGAGACTGAATTTATGCTGAGTTTAGCACAGACGGGCCACATGTGTGAGGTCATACTGCTGTCAGGAGGAAACATATTTTGAGAAGAACTTCTAAAATTTACAGCAGTTCGTACAGTGGTAGTTTGGCTTAGTTTTCGAGAAGAAAATTGTTGAGATAAGTACTGTTGTAGTGTTTTGTGTAATTTGTCTCTGAAAGAATAAAATGTCTTGTATCAGGTTTTCCCTTTGGGGTTTTATCGTGGACCAAGTTTGGTCAAAAATCACTGAGTTAAAAATTTATGGTGTGGCTGTTTTTTTATTTTTTGAGTCTTTAAGTCGTGAAAAATTTCCATGTGTTTCAAGAAAAATTAAATTTCATGCATGTAAAGTGAATTTGCAGCTATGGAGTTCTGGGCATTAAACTCTATATGAAAACCAAAACTTGAAACCGGGTTGGGGATTGAAAATTTTTCATGGTATCAGAGTGTCTTATAAGGGCAGAAATAAATTTCAGAGTTAAATTTCAGACTTGGAAAAGAAGGGAGAACAAGTGTTTAGTTGAGTTTAGAGGTTCTTGGACTGGTTTTGATTATGGCTATTGGGCCTAGGATTGAATATAGGCTGGATGGGGCAGTAAATTCTAGCCCATGGAAGGCTAGAATTGTACTGATTCTGCAAGTAAATGAACTATGGGATATAGTTAATAGTACACATGCACATTTAGTTACAGTTCGTACTGTTGCTACAGATAAAGCCGTGTTTGATTAAAAAGACAAAAACGAAGAGGATTATACTTGATGTTGTGAAGGGTCATGTAATCCCGCATGTCACTGGAAAAAATCATGCATTTTAGATGTGGAATGCCTTAACAAACTTGTACCAAAGTTCCAACGAAAATCGGAAAATGGTACTAAGGGAGAAGCTGAAAGGCATTCGGATGAACAAGGGTGAAAAGATGGCTTCATACCTTACTAGGATCACCCAAGTTAGAAATGAACTTGGAACAGTTGGGGAGGTTGTATAGGGTAGTGAGTTGCTATGGACAACTTTGAATGGTGTGACGAAGCCATGGGTTGTATTTGTGGAGTTCGTAGTTCCTCGTGAGAATATGCCTTCCCGAGATCGTCTCTAGGATGACTTCATTCATGAGGAGACCTGGAGAGGGTATGTACAAGGTAGTTCGTCTCATAGCAAGGATGATGAAGAAAATATGGCATTGGCAGCGAAGGGAAAGAAGAAAAAGTCCAAGAAGGGTCCTAAGGGTGGGACCAAGCAGTAGGGTGGCGAGCAAGAGAAGGATATGAACAGAGTTAAATGCGTTGCTTGCTAGAAGTTTGGACACTTTCTTGGACAATGTCCGAACAAGAAGAAGAAGAAACAACATATAGCAATAGTAGCTGAGATTGATGAGTATGTTGCACAATTTGAGGGATTTTTCTCTCTATGCTAGTTGTACAGAGAGAGCATTTATCACCAACAGTGACGTGGAAGATTAGAGGGACTATTCCTTACTTGTTGGTCATTCATTGAGTGCGTCCACCACTCTTTTTAGTTGGTACATTGATAGTGGGGCTTTGAGCCATATGAGAAGTGCACAAGACATGTTCACTGAGATGATGGAGACTGGCTTGGACCTAGAGGTGTTGTTAGGTGATGATACTGTTGCGAGAGCGGTTGGGTGTGGGATTGTCAGCTTTCAAAGGGAATCCATGGAGCCCATGACATAAAGGGATATCTTGTATGTCCTTGGGATGAAAAAGAACCTTGCTTCAGTTTCCACAATTGAGGATAGAGGCTTTGGAGTGTATGCCTTGTATGGGAAAGTGCATGTCATTGCCAAAGCAGTGGGTCCATCTGCGTCATATGCCATTGGAGTTAGATGCGGGAAACTGTACAAACTTCTTTTCCAGCTTCATCATGCATTGGCGCATTGTAGCCACAACAGTGATATGTGTGAGTTGTGGCAGAGGACAATGGCCCATCTACATTATTCAACTTTGAGGATGCCGAGACATTTGACTACAGGTTTATGAGACTTCAGCACAAAGCAAAGTGGTGTATGCAGAGGGTGTATTTAGGGAAAGTACACAAAGACTGCTTTTCCAAGTAGTGACAATAGATTCACAAGAGTACTTGACTTGATTCATTCTGATTTCTGTGGATCCATGTCATTTGCTTCGTTGACAGGATTTGAGTACTATGTCACCTTCATTGATGACTACTCCAGGTAGACCTAGATCTACTTCTTGAGAAACAAGAAATCAAAGGAAGTCTTGAAGAGGTTCCAAGAGTTTAAAGCTCTTGTGGAGAACCAAACAGGGAGGAGTATTCAGGTACTCAGATTAGACAATGGGGGTGAGTATATGTCCAAGGAGTTTGATGAGTTTTGCAGACAGGAGGGGATCAGGAGCTAGTTGACGGTTCCATATACTCCACAACAAAATGGAGTTGCCGAAAGGAAGAACATAGCTATAGTAGGAGCAACTAGAGCCATGTTGCATGATTAGAGTCTTACTTTCTTTCTATGGGTTGAGGCCTGTAGTACTGTTGTTTATGTACGGAACAAGAGTCTACACTGTGCCTTGGGGTGTAAAACTCTTGAGAAGATGTTCATTGAGAAGAAGCTTGAGATAGGCCACTTACGTCTATTTGGGTGCCTTACATAATCCCATACCCCCTCTAAGAAGAGGACAAAGCTGGAGCCCACTGCAGAGAAAGGCATCTTTGTTGGCTATGATGAGACTTCGAATTCCTTCACATATATCTTCCTGCACAGAGGAAAGTTGTTGTGAGAAGGGAAGTGAGACTTGAGGAGTGGCCTTCAAAAAGTATTTAGAGTCAAAGAAGGTGGAGTAGCAGGCTCCTACTCCACAGGTGAGTGCATCTCATAGTTCCGCTAGTCAGGGTGTAGGGTCACATATCTCAGGGGTGACTAGTCCACAGGATTTTCAGGTTCAAGGACTCAGTCTACAAAGACATATGGTACAGGTATAGGTTCTTGGGTCACAAGGACACAGGTTTCACTTTCACGTGAACCAGATTCACTTGGTACATGTTCACCAACTACAGGATCTCAGACTTCAGGTGCTACTTCTTCAGGTTGGTAGGTGGCTGATGAGGTTGTAGAAGAGGAGGTTTCTTCACAGGAAGCTACTTCAAGGAAGAGAAATCCAAGTTGGCTCAAAGGATTGATGAAGGAAGCTTTTGAGTCAGTTGAGAAACCCAAGAGAGAAGTTAGAGAGAGTAAAGCACCAGAGAGGTTTTCCAGTTATATGGTAGTGGTGACCAGTCTTTGTGAGTCAGAGCCTTCCACTTTTGAGGAGGCGACTACACATCAAGTGTGGAGAGATGCCATGATGGAAGAGTACAATTCCATCATGAAAAATGATGTGTGGGAGATAGTTCCGAGATCAGAGGGGAAGTCAGTTGTTACTTCCAAGTGGTTCTACAAGATCAAACATGTCGTGGATGGCAGCATTGAGAAGTACAATGCTCGTTTTGTGGCGTGTGGGTTTTCACAGGTAGAGGGAGTTGACTATGATGAGACCTTTGCGTCGGTGGCTTTATATTCCTCGATCAAAGCAGTGATTTCCATAGTAGCAGAGATGGGTTAGAAGATCCACTAGATGGATGTGAAGACCGCATTTCTTAATGGTCTTCTACAGGAGGAGGTGTATTTGGAGCAATCACAGGACTTTGAGATCCATGGGAGAGATTCTCATGTGTGTAGGCTAAAGAAAGTCTTATATGGACTGAAGCAAGCTCCTCGAGCTTGGTATTGAAGGATTGACTCTTACTTGCGGTCGATAGGATTTCATAAGAGCGAGATTGATCCCAACGTATAATTTATTGCGGTTGGAGGTGACCCACTCATACTTCTGTTATATGTTGATGATTTGTTTATCATTGATGAGGAGCATCTTATTGTAGCTTGCAAGAGAGATCTTGCTTCAGAGTTTGAGATGACTGATCTTGGGTTGATGCATTATTATTTGGGGATGGGGGTTTGGCAGGAGCCTGGTCATGTTTTCCTAGGACAAGGAAAATATGCAACGGATGTTTTGAAGAGATTTCGGATGGAGGGTTGCAGACCGATGGCCACACCTATGATCACCAACTGGAAGAAGGTTAAAAGGAGTCAGTTTCCATGGCCACACCTATAAGCATTTAATGAGGGCCCTAGATCTTAAAAAGTCAAGAGTTAATCCTAGCCATTGGATTAAAAGGATTCAGTTTCCATGAACAAAACTAGGGAAAGGCATTGAAATCTCATCCATTGTTACCAAGCGATTTGGAGAGCATGAGAAGAGAATGCAACAAGAGAAGAGCAGGGTTTGAGAGAAGTCGAGCTTTTTGAGAGAGAAAGAAGAGGCACACTTTCCAAACTTCTGGAATTGACATGAATCCCAAGGCAAGCAGCAGTGAAGTACAACACTATGACCGAGAAGGATTTTATGCACAGAGATCGAGGTACTGCACAGAAATCGAGAAGAAGTATGGCACATAAATTTAGGTATATCTCTGCATTTGTTGTTGCTAATGCTGGCACAAAAATCGAGGTCACATGTGTGAGTTTGTACAGTTGTGGGCATGATTTTCAATGCTGTTAGGATGCATTTAATGTTGTTGTTAGGCACAGAATTTGAGGCAGAAACAGAGACTGAATTTATGCTGAGTTTAGCACAGATTTTGAGGCCGCATGCGTGAGGCTGTACTGTTGTTAGGAGGGCACATATTTCGAGAAGAATATTTGAAACTTAGAGCAGTTCATACAGTGGTAGTTTGGCTCAGTTTCGAGAAGAAAAGTGTTGAGATAAGTATTGTTGTAGTTTTTTGTGTAATGTCTGAAAGAATAAAATCTCTCTCATATCAGATTTTCCCTTCGGGGTTTTATCCTAGACAAAGTTTGATAAAAAATCTCTGAGTTAAAAATTTATTGTGTGGTTGTTTTTTATTTTTTGTCTTTAAAGTTGTGAAAAATATCCATGTGTTTCAAAACAATTTAAATTTCATGCATGTAAAGTGAATTTCCAGCTTTGGGGTTTGGGTATTAAACTCTATGTGAAATCCAAAACTTGAAACTGGGTTGGGGATTGAAAAATTTTCAACTTGAAGCTTATGAATGTTTGCCAATGAGTCCAAACTTCTCGACCCTGGAAAAAAAAATCACAGTAGCATACAATTCAGATTTCTATTGTGACGAAACACAACCAAAAGTATCCCTAGCATCTATCTCATGCACACTATCAAATGGGAATGAGACTGGTGAATATAAAAAAGAAGTTATTTCTAAAAAGGAACAGACACAAGATCCACCTAGAAAGTATATTCTGCCTCATCTTAGGAAAGTTGATAAGATCCCGGTTCCATTAAAAGTGGAAAGCAAGCATACAACACCACTTGCAACCTTTCTCAGGAAATCGCAACCCAAGAAGCATCAAAGGTTCACTTTCAACAAATAGGTCCAAAGACTTCAAGATACGGTGCACATCCTTCAAGGGAACGTTGCTAGCTCTCAAAGCAAGAACCAAGTGAACTCCCTATAGCCAGAGAAACACAAAGATGTTGCTGCCAAGATAGCATGCGTAGCCAGAGAGAATCCTATTTATAATGTTTCAAGGACAGAGCATTTCTTGAGAGGGTGGCAATGTAACAAGCACAATAATAATAATAATATAGTTAGGCAAATAAAAGGTCAAAGGGAACATACTCCTTCATCTCATGATTAGTCAATGTGTGTAAGTATACCCTCACAAGGATCATTGTAATATCATCATACTATCAATTATTCATTATTCTATACATATCGCAGAAATCTTCTGTCAATTCCATAGTGAACAAGTACCATCCACTACATTTGGAAATGAAGCAACAATCTCGACAATGCAACCTCCTTCTGATTGAGAGAATCTTAATTCCAAAGTATCATTAGAATCAACTTCCTTTTCCTAAGAGAATCCAACAACATTCTCATTGGTAATCATCTCTACTCCCATCAATTTCAAGCTTGGAATCAATCACTGATTCCAGCACCATTGGTTTTGAATATATCTCCTAGTACAAATGCACAAAATCACTAATAGATAAGGATCACACTGACTATCACACCCATGACCAGTCTCTCCAAATTTGTACAAAATGTACAACTTATATCCCCCAATGATAATGTTGAAAGCTCCCTGCATCTGTAACAATCACTGAATTGTGCAAGGTCACCATTCTTGTAAATCCGTGACTCACAACTCAACCAAAACATATCAGCCAATAATCATCTATCTATCATTGCATGAATTAGCCCATGGTAGGCCCCAAAAATTAATAAACGATCAAATGGTCAAGCATTTATATCACATGCATTAATTCACTCCAAACGTTGGCATCCACTGGAACACGTCAATCACCCATCACAACTCCTTTTGGGTATCACGTCCACTAAAATATAGTTCACATACCAACCATCAATGAAGTAGAGTCTCCACCTGCCATAGGTGAAAACACATTGGCATGTATTGGAACAAATCAACCACCTATCATAGGTCCTCCTGTGCATCTCACTGATTGAAAATAAATCCATGACATGCATAAATGAAGTAAAAGACATTGGCCTTGACTCTCCACTAGAACAAATCAAACCATAGTGGAAAAAATCGCCGAAAAATCGGGGATGTCCTGAAAAATTTGCGATTTTTCAAAAAATTGGACATCTGGAAAAATCGGGAAAAATCCGCAAAAATCGGGGAAAAATCGGGAAAAATCGACAAATAGGGGAAAAGATTGGTAAACAAAATTTGACCCTATTAAAGTACAAAATTTGCATTTTTTAATTCTTCCCGCAGTTTGCCGATTTTTTGTTGATTTTTTCGCCGATGTTGCTGAGAAGATGTTTTCTAGACCCTCACCGATTTTTTGCCGATGCCGATTTTTTCCACTATGAATCAAACACATAAAATAACCAGCAAGGCAGTGCCACATGGAGTTCTCTACAATACAAGGATGCACATGTGTCAAACTAGGGTTTATCCATCCCCAAAGGGAGTTTCCCTCCTAGTCATGATCTTGAGCTCAACACCCCTCCAAGATGATGATCTCTTTGACAAGGTGTTAGTCCAATGCTTCCTCGCCACGGTGGCCCATTGACCAGGTTTCCTCATGTAAGGCGCTCCTTCTTTAACTAAGTACCACATGCCATCTCAGGTTCCCAATGCTATTCTCATGTATGCTAGTGTGGTCACAAAGTTCCAGTGCTTTGACTCAATGTATGTGGCCAAGTCCATCACCAACCTCCATGATGTATGCTCCGCAACCCAAGCATGCTCAAGTCAAGTGTCCAACCTCCATGGTGTGTATCACATTGTCCCAAGCTAAAAGAGCTAAGTGCCCTCCTTTTAGTGCCCAACGCTCCTCCAAGGTAGGTACCTTCCTTGATCAAGCAATGGACTCACCCATTGTGTACACCCAATTGGTTAGTCAACAAGCTGATCAGGGTAACAATCTCCTAGGTAAGGGTGCCATGCTAGCACTCTAACAATGGTCAAGCATCCACCCAAATTAAGCCTACCATATCTCTATGAAGCATAGCCAATGGGCTAGGAGTCCTAGCACTCACCTAGCAAGGTGAAAACACTTTTGGAGTAACCCCAAAAACTTAACACAAACATTGTGTGCTTGAACTGTTGGATTTAAGCTTATTTTATCTTCATTATTGAGTTGTTTCTAATGCTGCTTATGGACACTGATTTGACATAAGAGGAAAAATTTGTTACGTGGTTTATCATAGATCTTGAAGCTAAAGGGGCAGATTTACTGCTGTAATAATCTACTGTAGTAAGTCATTTTAAGATTTGTAATTTGCTAACCCCAATGAGGCTTTTCTGATATATATATATATATATATTTGTGGTTTATGTATGCCATATCCAGCTGTATAATTCATGTATCGGTATCCCTATCCACCCTAATGGTTAAGAACATGTGTTTCCTCGTAGGAGGTCATAGGTTTAAATCCGGAGGGGCGAAGGGTATGTACACCTCTGTAGATATTAGCAGTTACATTGCTGCTCAGAGGGGGGTCCCTTGTCCCCAGTGTGGAAGACATCGCCGATATATCGCGATGTCCCAAGGAAAATGATATATTGCAGGGTAAAAATCACGATATTTTGAAAAAATCGCGATTTTTTCGTAAATATCGCGAGTTGACACAAAAAATCGCTGAGCCCACTAACAGTCCAGGATATAAGCTGGTTTTTAACTTTTTGTTTGTCATTTTACTTGCTTGTTGAGGGGCTTGGAGAGCAAAGGAGCTTTCCATCATTTTACTTGGGAGCCAAGGAGTAGATTCATTGTGTTTCCATCAACCATCACCAAGTTATTGTGGATTGGGGATTGATTCCCATCATTGGTTTCTCAATTTGCAAGTATGGATATCATTGTGTAACCATTTGCTCATCTTTTTTTGTTTTTTTAGTAAAGTTTTTATAGGTTTAGGGTATGTACATTGTACACCTCTGTAGATATTAGCAGTTACATCGCTGCTCAGAGGGGGTCCCTTGTCCCACAAACAAGGGGGTCTCATACACCAAATTGGTGTTTGGCTTGCGACCTTAAAAATAGATTACTATTATTATTATTATTAAAACTTTGGTGAAATTTCAACACCAAATGTTTTCTTCTTTCACAGAAAAAGTGATTATTTCCCTAGTTGTTCTCCAATATATTTTTATTAACTTTTTTTTTCGTATTAAAACAGTAATGATTTAATTCACCTAAAATATTTAAAACAGGAATTACTTACTCTTTGATTTTTCAAGTAAAATATCTTTGATAGCTGTTTCAGATTAATGCATGGCAAATACCTTCTGGTACACCCAACTTTATTTCTTTTGTGCTATCGTAATAATGCATCTATAAATTTCAGATGCCGTGTCTCCCTCGTAGTGTCTAGTGTGTTGGGTATCTTATAAAATATCTTATCTCATTATGTTCTTTTGCAACAGGCATTTGTTGATGCTGTTCTTGATTTGGCTTCCCATTTTCTTACACGTCTGCGGCGGTATGCAAGCTTTTGTCGTACATTAGCTACTCATGTTGGACCATCAGCGAATTCGGGAAGCAATCGCAATATGGGTGCAAGTCCAACTTCTGGAGGGGCTTCTCCATCTCCTAGTCAAGGTTATTTTTGGCGATCAATTTCTGTCTAATTGACCTTGAAAAACTGATATAGTTTTGTTTGACAGATGCCATCACTATGATGTAAATATTTTTTTCTTATATTGTTCTAACTTCTTCATTATGGATGATTGCCAAAGGAACCAAAGATCTTTATCTATTCATAAGATTGTTGTGAAGGTCTTTAATACCAAAGTCTCACTCATTCTGAACTTTTTAAATGAATTTTTTTTGAGGGATGCAAAATTCTTTTATTTCATTAAGATGCATCGATGTTTACATTAGACAGTTGGAGTTTGGAAGATTTGGTGTCTGATAGTAACATCTCTGCTTGTTACATTTGTTTCAGGAGGTCCAGGTGGAACAGCTAGTAACCCTGGAAATATACAAATGCAAGCATGGGTTCAAGGTGCAATTGCCAAGATTAGCGGTAATACAGAAGGAAGTCCATCCACAACACCAAGTTCATTAAATGGGCATGGTCCTATGCTGACACTTAGTGTCAATACGGCAACTTTTCCAGGAACACCTGCTGTGAGACTAATTGGAGACTGCCATTTCCTTCATAGGTTATGCCAATTGTTATTATTCTGTTTGATTTTCCGCAGAAGGCAGTTACCCCGTTTTATTACTTCTGTACAAAAGAATCCTGACGTGCAGTCAGGCAAGACACAACCAGGTTTCGGAGGAAAAAACTTGGAAGAATTAAATCAAGCTGCTTCTAGGCTCTCTTCTGCAACATCAGTTGTTAAAAGTGAAGAGGGCCAAAGTGTCAGGACTGGTCAAACGATTCCTGGGTTCAAAGGACTAGATGAAATTTCTAATGGTCGGACTCTGCGCTTCGGGAATGGAAATGCTGGTCAAGGGTATACAGCAGAAGAGGTTTGGCTCTCATTTAACATGTTTGTCGTTAGCTGATGCAAAGACATTCTTGATTGTTGATTCCTTATCATCTGAATCTATTTCCTGTACACCAGCCTTTTGTAGTTCATTTCATCTTTTTGATTGTACATTTCAAGATCTATAGGGTCTGAGGTCTGGGGCCATATCAGATTTGGATTTGTTGATCTCTCGATCTAGATTTGTGGGTTTAGGGTGGTGGGAAAATGTACAATTAAGAAATCACGTTGACGTCACAATAGAAAGAGAGAAAAGATATAATAATTTGCACAGTTGAAGAAATAATAGATCAAAACAATATCTAGATTGACAAACCAGATACAAACATTTTCTCATTGATTGAACTTGAAAATTCAAAATGTTGAGATTTATAAGGGTCAACAAGAGATTTGATGGAACAAAATCTGACCCAAATAACCTCCTCACAAGTATGGTAGAGAGAGATAGATCTAGTGTGATAGAGGGAGAGTGCAAAAGCCAAGCAGAAGTGTGAGAAAACAGATATGCACAAGTGTGTGCAAGAGAAAGTGCCAATCATAATAGAAAAATGCCAAATATAAGTACCCTTAGGCTTATCACACTTTGTGTATTAGATCAAGAAGATCACAGGATGAGACGATACAAATGAGGCATCCTCCCTAGAAGGGGTTATGGGCCCACATAACAAATTCACACTTCCCAAGAGGGTTATCGATCCTGTTGGCACTTGAAACTGTCCAGTACAAGGTAATTAGTAATCAGATGATTGTCAGGAGGGACTTACTGAATAATCTGAGATGAAATGATAAACTCTAACCTGCAAAACCACAATCAGAACTGCAAAAACAGCATGCTGGAAATTAGATTTCTGCCTGTTAAAAAAGTGAACAACAAGCATAAGAGTAGATATTTATAGAAAATAGCTTTGAAGCCTTGTTTGATGTGCAAATCTGCAACTTGTACCTCGAAAATCTGCAATAATAACCTACATATGTGCAAGCATTACTTCTGCAAAACATGAGCGATATTATATTTTTTCTCTTTTAAACGGACCAGTGTTCTAATCCCATGAGTGATGGTGTTAGAAAAGAAGAAAATTACACAAGTAGACATGTACCTCTCTTGAGTATTATTAGAACATGCATGAGATCGAAGTCAAGTCAACTCCTTCAACCAAGGTGCAGATCTTCTAATGATAGACAAGGATAAGACAAACTCAAGAATAGAACACATGCATCTTCTTCACAAGTGTTCCCTACTGAGAAAATATCTCCAGAATACCATTAAAGTTTAAAAGCTTCCCTTTGTAATGTGCACTAGTGTTAGCTGTAAGAGGATAAGATGACATGTAAAATAGAACACATTGAGTCCCTTATATTAAGTGCAGCCCCACTCCAAGAATGAAATTCACATTCAAAGAAAAGATTTATTGAAAGAGAAAAAGGAATCTTCTTCTAGAGTGGGTCTTAGTCTCTCATGGATAGAGGGATAAGATAAGAGTAGAATATCTTAAGAATAAATCCTCTCAAGTAGAAGTGTCCTTATGGGGTCTGTTGTTGAACGAACTAGCATGTGAAATTAAAGCCCAGAGGAACAATGCTATCCAATGAGCAAGTAAGAGGGAGTCCATTGCCACCTTACCAGTCCTCTTTTGCACTTTAGGTTGGCTCTTCTCCAACACAAGGGGAGTTTCAGTAAGGTAGGATTGCTAATGCTATGACAAGGAGATTCAAGGTGATATGGAGATATAGCCTAGCAAAACAATGAGTTGTTGCAATGGAAAATGTAAGGTGATGGAGGATAGAGACCAATGCTTAGTCAAGTTAGGAAAATAGAATCAATAAGCAATAATGTGGGCTGCTAGTGGGTGGTAAATGGGTTTAGTTTTTACTGTACAAACACACAGAAAACTAAAGATGGTGCAGACTTATATGGCTGAAAATATATGAGAAAGGCTCCTTTCAAAGTTGACCTTGTATGCACATACAAATCAACAACATCTGATTCTACCACCAGATGAAAATCGATATTCAACCCTTCACTGAAATGGCATAACATAGAAGCATCAACTAGGAAGTAAAACCAACAAGAATTTTGTAGGGTATCGCCTCATCCAAAACTCTTATTTGAGAGACATGAATGTTGTGTGATCAGAACCCTTACTGTAGCAGAATTTGGATAGTATTCCAGCAAGATATGAAGAGATGGATATCCACACATAGAAATCCCTTAAATTTCCAATAACCTTCCAAAAGATATTCATAGGGCTCAAGGGAGTTCTACCACAAATCCAACTGTGTTTTACAAATGAGGAGCTCCCTCTTCTTATAATACATATCCAAATGGCTGTATTTGCATGGGATAACTACGCTTATGAACATGCAAGTGGTGTGGATATGTAAGAGTGCCAAATGTGTGAACATGCGAGAGGAAAAAGGGCGCACCCACCATAAAAAGAAGGAAGAGGGTGCAACCCACCATATCAATCTAGTCTTATCTAGAGTATGAGAAACAAGACAAAAGTATGAGAAATAAAAATAACTTGCACTTAGTGAAAGAAACTTAAACACCACAAAAGGTATTGAATAGCAGTATGTGCTTAAGTTAATCAATGAATCCCAATAAAAAGATATGCGATATATTAACACAAGTTTCAAATGAAATGCTCCTAATAGATGTGAAATGTGAAACAAGAAGCATATACATGGCTAATTATTAATCCACTAAGGCATGCATCATTTAAGTGTATGAATCAACAATTAGTGCAAGGCTTGTGACAAGGCCTTAAGATAAAGCCCCTAGAGATTGTAATAGGCTCAATGGTGATTAACTTAAGTTGATTTAGATCAATGGTGTAATCATCCACTAAACCTGAATGTAAATGTTAGAACATAGAAAAGACACTTCAGATTTACAAAATCTAAGCCAATAAGAACTAAGAGATAAACATGGAAAAAGGACTTAATGGCTTAAAATAACAACTATAACCACAACTTAGATGAATTTATTTGTAAGATAAATAATAAAGCAATAAAGCAATAAAGAATAATGTATGCGCTTGAATCATGTTCTCTTGATGGTTATGCTCAAGGGGGAGTTGTTAATATCACTATTCTTTCCTCTTGTGTTGAATGTTGACTTAAGTATTAAAACTACCAAGAGAAAATCAATTCTGGAAACGTGGATATTGCAGAGATTAAAAGGTAATTTTCAAAATTAATATGCCATGTTAATTATGAAAGATATATTGATAAAATCAATACTTTACTTGGCTAAAATCTACAATAAAGGATAAAATTACTTGCTAGAATTTACTGCAGAATATAGAGATGTGAGTCTTGAAAAGAATGAGAAAGATTTAGCTAAATAATGTTATTAAATCTGGTTTTATTTGTGCTTGTGTGTAAATTCCATATTGCAGAAATTAACTAGTTACTCCAAATAAATGCTAAATTCTTTATGATACTCAAGAAGTAACTCCAAATTGTGAGTATGAATGATAAACAAATAAAAACAAACAGATTTGCAAGTCTTATGAAGACTTGAAAAGCCAAATCTAAAGATAAGATAGTAAACCCTTAGATGCAAATTCCAGATTTGATGTTAATGTAAGTTACTCAAATAAAATGCTTTGCAATTAAAACTCAAGGAGTAACTATTAAATCTAGATTTATTGGTATATCTATGATAAATATTTCGGATTTATATTAGATCTAAGCTAAGTCACCTGACACGGGGACACGGGACACGAAGGACACAGGGATTCGAGTGTCCGACACAGGCANAATCAATGCACATTTAACATTAGTAATTACACATTTAAATCCTTCAAATCTTCTTCACCTGCACACCAAACACACTTTAGAACCCTCTCCACACTTGCAATTGATAAAAAGAAAGTGAAAATTTTGATTTAAAGCAATTCTGGGCGTTTTTTTAGTGGAAAAAGTGTCCTGTTTTCCGAACACGCACTGACAGTCCTCGGACACGCGTGTCCGAAAATAGGACACGCTCGGACACGCGTGTCCGAAAATAGGACACGCTGCAAAGACGTGTCGGACATGTTTTGTCAGCATGTCCGTGTCCGACACGTGGACACGAGACATGCAGGCCCTTTTGGACGAATCCAGTTTCATAGGATCTAAGCTTATGATATATAATAAAATCAAATAAATCTATACTATGTGAAATCTATTGAACACTTAACTTTAGGGTTAGTAGATTTTACTAAAGAAAGAACAATTTTTCTTTTTAATTTAAGCAGATGGTTGCAAGGAAAGGTTAATGCCAAATATCAAGGGCAATGGAGTCACCTTAGAATCACTTAGAGAGCCTTGCTTGAAAATGTTTCCAAGGATTTGAATATGCTCTAGGATACACTCAACTCTCTTGAAGTATTAGAGGTTTTTATGCTAAGTTACAAGAAATGTCCCAGTAGCTCTGGAGAAACACCGTTCCTCGTTTTGGATCTTGAAATGGAGGGGAGACTGTTCTGAAACGTCATGGATACATATCAGATTGGTACATATATGTTTCAAGTGTTTAGGGGAAAATATAATATGTTTCAGGGTTAAAGTGATTCGTTTCAATGACAAATTGATACGTTTCATCCTAGAGGTGATATGTTTCAGGAAAATCGGGAAAGTTGAAATGTATTCGTGAGAGATGGCCATGTTTCTAGTATTTTTTTTTTTCCTGAAATCAAATTTTAAATTGTTTTCATGGTCTACGTTGAAACCCTCAAAGGGCCCACGACCCCTCCAACAAGTCTACTTGCTAAAGGAAGTATTCCATGGTTTAGAACATGGAAGTTAAAAGGAATATGAAATGATAATATCAAACTCTTATAATAAAAGTGACATTCTCCTTATCTTTCATTTTCCATCCTTTTACTTCAATTTTCAACATTACCATTAATTGTTTCAGGATGTTTGAGAGGTCCCAACCTCATTAGACTTGAAATGCAAAAAGTTAGAATTTTTTATCACGAGTTCAACAAGCTTAACAGTTTTTAGGATTTCAGGATTGCAACATTTCAACTGGAATTTATCATGTATGAGGGTATGGTGTAGAACATACCAGGAACACAGAGAGGGGGGGGGGGGAATCTGTGTGTGCAGTCTTTATTACTTTTTCAACTTTTATAATCAACAACTTATTCAATATTATGCATTGTCACATTATCATTATATGACCATCAGCATTGTTATCATCATCATATCATCATCATCACATAGAAAGCAAAGCAACACAGTACACAAGATTTTTACGTGGAAACCCAAGTCCTGGGGGGAAAACCACGGAAGCCTTTTTAATAATAGTTGTCCAGAAATAACTGGATGTAAGGAACAACTGTCTTATTATATAGACTTCAATTTTTCAGCTTCAACTGAAAGGAGGCTACGACCCCCTGTTTTACAGGCTGCGACCTGAAGGAAGCTACCACTCCCTAGTTTTCCGGCTTCTATCGGAAGGAGGCTACGACCTCCTTTCCTTGCCCCGTCCTGCCACCCTGATAAGAAGAATATTGCCGAACCTGTGGACCTGTCAAATTACCAAAACCTGTACTCTCTGCTGATATCCACTGCACTCTGATCACTGTCAAGTCTTTTTTGTAGTCAATACTGTCACATCATCTTTCTACTCATGTTATCACGGTCATGCTGATCCAGCTGCTTATCAACACTGCTGGTTATTGTCAAGTCAATCTTATCACTGCCACACACTGCTAAGTCAGACTTATCGCTAACACACACACTACCAAATCAGCCTTATCACTGACACACATACTACCAAGTCAGCCTTATCACTGACCATATCATTAACTAAGCATTCATATCATCACTGTCATATCATCACATATCAATATACCGTCATAGTTCATCACTGCTGTACTTTACACAAACATGTACATCACTATACCAATGCATAACACTGTATATACTGCTGTATACATACCTCTGACTGTAGATGATGATAAGAATGGACTGTGTATATGCTGTTGTACATATCATATCACAACTAGTATATTTGTTCACTGTTGTACACTCACTGATATTTATACACAATCATCATCATAGAGAATAGTCTCATACTTCTACCTGTGCATTCACTTGCACAACTACACATACTACTTGCACATCTGAATACATGTACACTTACAAATATATATGCACATATTAAATTGTACACTACTATTCACATCCTTGTACTTACATACTCCTGGACATGATGTACACTTCCTGTATATTCAAACTGCCCTCGTATTGTACACATCAGCTTATACACACACTATTCTCACTATTCTATTCTTTTAAATGAATACAACATTGTTAATTGCATGTCAACATACCTTGGATTTTCTTGTGAAAATGACCATATATATATATACCATGAATCGAAACAATCTTCTGCCGAATTGATATTAAATTCACAGAATCCTCATGACAACAAACGGCTCCAAACCGCGGGTCTCTTCAAATCTTCATTGACAGCGGCTGCTACAGGCAGCTACAAAAAAAATTCAGAGCTCTTTATTGACCCACGAATTTCTTCAAATCTTCATTGACAGCGGCTGCTACAGGCAGTAAAAAAAATAGAGCTCTTTATTGACCCACGAATTTCTTCAAATCTTCATTGACAGCGGCTGCTACAGGCAGTAAACAAAAATTCAGAGCTCTTTATTGACCCACGAATTTCCTGTCAAAAATGTCAGATTAGCTATTTGCTGCAACCTCCGCCGTTTTGTAATTCATCAATCCGCTGTAATCTTCGGGGTTCTAATGACAGCGTCCAACGATACCAAACTCTACCTCAGTCATCTTCATGCCGGAAAATGCTCTCCACAAAATTCTTCATGCCGGAATTTCCTCAGTGAATGCTTACAAAAAAAAAACATAGCTGTCTCAATTTCACCACGGCCAATACAAAAAAAATGAAGACTGCTGCTGTCTCTGCTTGCTGCGAAACTGAGCAGTAGCTAAAAGATTTCCACGGCCAAAATAATGTGACTCATGTAATAATAGATCACACTCACATATTCCTAAAAAATATAGCTATATTTATATGAAAAATAAGATGATAGTTTCTTTCTTTTAATGAATATCTTTGTTATATTTTATTTTCAAATTAAACTTTTCCTTCTTTTACTGAGTTAATTTTTTTTATTTTTATATTAAAAAAAAGTTATTTAATATGTTTTAATATCTTTGTTATCAACTATTTTAAAATGTTTTATTTATTAAAACCTTTTTTTCTTTTAATATATGATTCATTAAAGGTAAATTTTTTAATTAAAAAATTTATTTATTAACCTATTTTAATACATCATTATTAAAGGTAAATTTTTTAATTAAAAAAATTTATTTATTAACCTATTTTAATACATCATTATTAAATCTTTTTAAATTTTTTTATCATTTAATCTTGTTAATATTTTGATTAAACCAACTTTGAGGTACTTGACCACTCTTCAGGAAGTTCAGGGCTTTTGCCATTGTCCCAAGGGCTCCAAGGGCTTCAGACTTGGGCTTGGGCAAAGTCAAAAGGTCTCCTTTGACGCTGACACTTACTTAACCCACAAAGGCTTCTCAAGGGGCACCACGACACACTCTATTCTCAATGCAAGACCATGTTGGCATCAATGACAATTTCACCAACATATGGGATTGGCATTTATTCAAACACATCAACCCCTCTATGTACCTTGATGTTGGTGGTGATGATTGTTCAGAATCCAGATTGATGTTGGTGGCTTCAAAACTAGTTTTTGAAGAATCCCTAGTTTACATCCTATTTATTGATGTACTTTGGTTCAGATATGGATTGCACTTGAAGCTATTTTGGTTGTATGCGCTCATACCTGCTATATACATGAGAAACATGGCATATTTGTGTATAATGATTTGAATTATCATGGATGCACGCACACACACACACACACACACATATATTCAGAATTTGATTATTTTATGTTTAATTTGGTTGACCGGTTTTGTAATCTAGTTTTGGTCCGGTTCTGGTTATTTCAGTTGACCGGTTTGATCACTGGTCTGGTTCTGATAATTACGATCCCAAATATTATTTTGTAGAGTTGCTGAGTGATCCAAGCAGATTTGCACCAAACAAGGACCCAGAAGTGTCCCTTGGGTTTAAAAAGATTTTAGAGAACTATTTCTAGATCTTGATATTGGGGTTCAAATTTGTATTGACTTTTCTCATTTTGTGGGATTTGAGGGTTTAGGTGTAGATGTTGAGGCTATGCAAGACACGACCTCACTAACTCCAATTGATTGGTGGAACTTCCATGGTGGGAAAATCCCAAATATCCAAAAATTGGGAATTAGGATCTTGTCATATGTTGCTAGTTCCTCGTCGGCAGAGAGGACTGGAGTACATGTTGCTTCATCCATTCAGTGAAGCGAAACAGATTGGGTTTTAAGAAGGCTGAGGAACTTGTGTATGTGCACTCAAACCTTCGCCTTCTATCACACTAGAAGGATGAATACAAATTAGGGCCCACCAAACTATGGAGTCTAAAACTAGAGTTGGCTGACTTGGATATGGAGTTGAGTGCCATGTCTGACCCTAATTTGTTTGATAAGGAGGAACCAACAATTGCATCTTCAAGAGGACATGGCAGTAATATTCCTAGTTCTGGAGAGGATGAACATGTTGATGTTCAACTTTGTTAAATGGGCGAAGACTTTTTTGATGATATGTGATTTTGTGAATTTAATTTGTAATGATGTGTTAAGTTTAACTTATGAACATTACACATTGAATTATGAATATGATAGTAGGTTGCCCTATTTAAAGTATGTAAAAAACTTAGAAGTTTTCATAGTATCATGTTACATGTATGATTGATGATATTAGATAGTAGTTAGCTGATGATGATTATATATATATATATGTTGTTTCCTTGCCATATCATATTTGGTTTTTTGAAAATTTTCTGTATTCGTTTCCGTGTCCGCTTCAGTGCTACTTAGGTTTTATGCATTCACATAGGGAACGATAAACTCCCTCCTTTGCTTCCTTCCTTGGGTGTACCCTACACAAAGGGGGTTAGTATTGCGCCATTCAAATTAAGTAACAATGCAAAAAATAACATCCCTTTAATTCACAATAACAATTGAATCCATAATAAAGTCTAACATAACATATAGATTCAATCCAATTAGATATTACTATCTCTTCAATGGCCCAGTATTAGAAATAAAATGGATGGTGTTAACATTATTACCTCCAATACTTAAGCACAATAACAAGATGAAAGCCACACTTCAACACGAGGCTCCAAGTCCTTACCTCCAAAGCCAAAAATGATTTGTATTAAGAATGCTCTCTTAAGTGTATAAATATAGCTTGTGTGCACCAAAAACCAACAAGAGAAATGAGAGAGGAGTTGTCTTTATATAGGACTAAAGACTCAACCTCTTCTCATTAAAAAAAATATTTTCTTCACTAAAACCCTAAATCTATTTGAGAAAGACTCAAACACATCCAAAACCCCTCTTGACATGGTAAAACAATGACTAAAATAGTAAGTGGTTAAAACAAGCCTTATACAAATAAAAAAGTAGGAGTGCCTCACTTGAAAAGGAGATAATTTTGTCCAAAGAGGAAGATTCTAGGGTATATTTCAATGTGTGGGTCAAAGGAGTCTGTTCTGTAACTTCCTTTGACTACTCACCAAACCGCTAGGCAAGGGTCAAAGCAAGGCTACACGTGAGAGAGAGAGGGAAAAATGCCCTATGTGTTAGGGAATTAGAGGGGAAGGCTCACATATGTGGAATGTGGGAGAGAGAAAGGGATGTGTTTGGGGTTTTGAGGCTCTAGAAGTCACTAAGGAGCTCTAACACATCACCTTGGATGGTTAAGCATGAGGGTGCCAGGGAAGAAGGGTTGCTTAGGTAGACTGCATGGGGATACATGAAATTGCATAACAATATAATGAGGGTCTAACATTAGAAGGGGGAATCTTTGATTTATAAAATTAATGATTAATTAGATTAATAAACCCAAAGTTGGAGCTAGGGATAGACACTTATAACATTTTAACCGAGTTCTGACCACACACACACTTCAATTATCATTTAACCAAGGCAAAATGGACTCCTAATATTTTAGACCTTGATTGACATAAGTGCCCATGGTGACTTAGTACTTGAGATGTGATACTTTTAATTGACTCTAAAGCTTATGTGTTGAATGACATATGGTGGAAGTACTCAAGACATGCTCCCTCTTTGTAGGATTTTACCAGTGAAAAAAGGGTACGGAGTGTAAATTTTCCTTAAAAGCACAACTAGGGCTAAAACAGTATATTTAAATTTAACTGAAATAACCACACATGAGCTTCTTTACAGTATGCAGAGGAATATAAAACTGAGAACCGTTTACAACATTAATCACATCAATAGAAACGACACAGTCTTTTTGGGTAGAAACCCCCGGACAAAACCCAAGATGGGAAAACTGGTGTAGCAGTATGAGAGGATACTTTTATTAAGAAAATAAAGAGCATTTACAATATCAAAAAATCGATTTATGCCCTAGATGGCAAAATCGAAACACCCAAAAATCACTAAGAAAAACCTGTGAGATGGCACGATTATCAAGGCAGCTTGCTGCTGTACGACTGTACAGTGCTGTTGTTGCTGTATGGTGTACCTTCGCCAAAGTCTCTTGTCTCTCTCCTTTGCAATTTAGGGTTGTCTTCCTGCGTTATTGCTCCTTCGTCTTCTTCGCCAAAATTCTCTCTCTCTCACTTCTTCCTCCGTCGCTGTCGGAATGCAACTGTGTCCTCTCCACCAATTGATATCTCTTTTATAACTTTAGGTAAAGCGAAAGCCCTAATTTCACTTTCACTTTAACTAGTGTTTCACTAAAGTTAATTTAGATCACTTTAATTTATTTTCCAAAGTAAACTTAGGAAAAGTAAATTAAATACAACTGGTTTCCTAGTTTAAGTCTTCTGCATGCAAGAACACATGCATGGAGGAAGACCTTTCTTGTTGCTTCTAGTTTAACACTCCCTCTCAACGAGGAATGGATTTGGTAACAACCCCAACTTATCCTTGAACTTCACAAAACTCTGTCTGCAAAGTGCCTTGGTGAAAATGTTTGCCACTTGCTCATCTGTCTGTATGTACTCCAACTGAATGGTTCCTCTTTGAACACAATCTCTGAAGAAGTGGTACCTGATGTCTATGTATTTTCTTCGGTCACAGAACACTGGATTTTTAGATAGCCTGATGCCACTCTGATTGTCACAGTGATCTACTGTAGCCTCTAGCTCACACTCGAACAACTCGGAAAGTAACTTCCTCAACCGCATACCCTCACAAGAAGCCATGTTGGCTGCCATGTACTCAGCCTTTATCGAGTTCAACGCAACTGACTTCTGCTTCCTACTGAACCAAGAAACAACCACTGATCCAATGCTGAAACAACCTAAAGTACTCTTCCGGGCCTCTACACATCTTGCCTAGTCAGCATCCGTGAATCCTGCTAACTGTACACTCCCTCTGTGCTCATAAACCAGTCCATACAACATTGTACCTCTGATGTAGCAAAATATGTGCTTCGCAGTCGTCCAATGCACTCTCCGAGGGTCCACCATGAACTGACTCAAAGAGTTGATTGCAAAGCTAATGTCTGTCCGTGTGTTGACCAGATACATAAGTGATCCAATAAGCTGACGATACAAGGTAGGATCAAATCCGTCTGACCCTAATGCATCAATATTCCTCCAGTTGGAAACTAGATGTATGGCCATAGGCTTGCAGTCCTCCATCCTGACTCTCTTTAAGATCTGTACTGCATACTTCCCCTGTCCAATGAAGAGGCATCCATCTCTCTGCCAAACCTCCAAGCCCAAAAAGTAATGCATTAACTCAAAGTCTTTCATCTCAAACTCCACTGCAAGGTTGGACTTGCAGTCTCCAATCAGCCTCTCATCTCCTGTAAGAAAGAGATCATCCACATATAGGACCATTATGAGAGGGATCTCACCTGTCAAGAAGTACAGGTTGTGTTCAGCGTCACTCCGCTGAAATCCCATCCCCCGTAGATAGATGTCTATCCTCGAGTACCATGCTCGAGGTGCCTGCTTGAGCCCATAAAGAGATCGATGCAGTTTGCATACCTCCATCTCCCTATTCTCCACATCAAACCCCTCTGGTTGCTCAATATATACCTCCTCCTCTATCACTCCGTTGAGGAAGGCAGTCTTGACGTCCATCTGATGGACTCACCAACCCATCTCTGTTGCTAAAGAGATAATTGTCCGAATGGAAGAATACTTGGCTATAGGGGCGAAGGTCTCCTCATAGTGAATACCTTCCTTCTGTGAAAACCCCTTAGCCAAGAAGCGTGCCTTGTAATTCTCCATGCTTTCGTCTGCTGCATGCTTCCCCTTGTAGATCCACCTAGATCCTACCACCTTCTTTCCTTCAGGTCTCGGCACAACCTCCCATACTTGGTTCTTCATGATTGAGTCATACTCCTCTACCATGGCCTCTTGCCACTCCTCATGTTGTGTAGCCTCCTCAAAACTGGAAGGTTCATAGTTAATCAACTCCATCATCAGTGCCATATAACTGAGTCTCTTTGGTGGTACACTCCATCTGAAAGATCTTTGTGGAAGATCAACCTGTATAGAATCTTGCATTGTGGATTTGAACCACTTAGGACTTGGCCTAGTGTCTACTTGCTGCGGCTGTTGGATGTCTATCTCCTGATGCAGCTCATCCTCCCCATCAAAGATAGGAGGATCCTATCCACCTGAATCCCTCTGACTACCAGAGCCTGTGCCATGTGTCTGTACTTGTACTTGTACATCTGACTCCTCCAACTTGATCCGCGTGTCCTGTGCTGGCTGCTGCTCTACGAGTGAGTCCATAGATCTTCGCAAGGCCTTGTCCTCATTAAACTGGACATCCTTGCTCACAATGATCCTCTTGCGAGCAAGAATGTAAACTCTGTATGCCTTTGAAGTCTCGTTATAGCCAACAAGTAACCCCTTCTCTCTAGAAGGGTTCAGCTTCTTTCTAGTGTCAGCATGAACATGACAATAGAAGACACTGCCAAATATGCAAATGTGACTCACATCTTGTCGAGTGCCTGTGAAGACCTCCTCGGGTGTCTTCCTCCCCAAAGCTGTGTGGGGACACATGTTTTGAATGTAAACTGCAGTCTTGTATGCCTCGGCCCAAAGGAATAGTGGTAATCCCTGATCAAATAGCATGGTCTTGGATGCTCCTACCATAGTCCTATTATCCCCCTCTGTAACTCCATTCTGTTGTGGGGTATGGGGAGCAGTGTGCTCCTTCTTGATCCCCTTTGTCGAATAATACTCCATGAACTCATTGGAGATGTACTCACCCCCGTTGTTCGTCCTCAACACCCAAATCTTCTTTCCTGTTTGGTTCTCCACGAGATCTTAGAACCTCTCAAAGACCTCTGACTTGGCCTTTAGGAAATAGATCCATGTTTTTCTGGAATAGTCATCAATGAAGGTTACGCAGTAACTGTAACCACTGAAAGAATGGACATTCATAGGTCCCCATACATCTAAATGCACCAAGTCCAAGGGCTCCTTAGACTTGTGCTCATTCTGTGGGAAAGGATTCCTGATATTCTTCACCAAAGCACAACCCTTGCAATGGTTATGGTTTTTCTCCTGTACCTAAGGAACTCCAATGACTGCCCGTCTCAAATGCTTCAGTGCTCCATGGTGTAAGTGTGCCATCCTCTTATGCCACAACTCACCCTGACTGCTGTCGTTGTTGACTAGAACCTTTGCAGGCTCAAAGTGTAGTCTATACACTTTTCCGCTCCTTCTGCCAATCACCCGATCCAAGCTCCTATTTGATCCCTTGGGCATGATACACACTCTATGGTCACGGAACTTCACTTGATATCCCTTGTTCTCTAGAGTGGAGACTGATATAAGGTTCTTGGTCAATCCTGGAACATATAACACATCAACAAAACTGAGGGGTTTTCTAGACTCCCTCTAAAATGAAACAGTGCCAACTCCTTGCGCCTGATACCGTGCATCATCACCCACCTTAACGTGGATCCTTGTTCCACCCTCCTGCAAGTCTCTGAAGAATCTCTTCTGTCCAGTCATATGACTAGATACGCCACTGTCGATGTACCATATACTACTCCTTGTAGTGCTTGCCGTGCAAGCTATCAAGCATAAATCCTCATCGAAGTTCTTGCTGAACTCATCCACCTCTGCAGATCCAACCATTTGAGTGTTACTCTTCTTCTTCATGTTTGGGCACTGGGAGGCAAAGTGTCCCTACTTGTGGTAGATGAAACACTTGACCTTTGACACGTCAAGGTTCTTCTTACCATCCTTCTTCCTCTTTTCCTTACCCTTGCTCTTCCCTGTAAGGGCTAGAGCTTCCTCATCCACATTCCGTGGGGCACTGCTCGATGAGCTTGATCCTTGACCCATGCGGATCTCCTCCTGCACAATGTCATTCCATAGTCTCTGCCAATCAGGTAGCTTCTACCTAGCCACAACACCTTTGACAAAGGTGTCCCATGGCTTAGAGAAGCCACTGAGCGCTATCTGTATTAGCTCGTCATCCACTGTCTTAGAGGCAACAACTCCAAGCTCATCCCTAATCTGTGTGAGCCTTGTGAGATAAGGCACCACTCCTCCCTTGGCCATCTTGGTGATGCTCGTCCTCTCTTGCAGCACCATCTTTCGGTTCTCGTTCTTGCTTTGGTACAGATTCTCCAAAACCGTCCACATCTCTATTGTGGTCTTCTTACCAGAAAGGTGAGGGACTATATGGTCCTTCACTCCATCCATGCTAATCTACATGGCTTTGGAATCAATCTTCTTCCAATTTGCTAAATCTGCCATATCTGTGGGTGCAACCTTTGTGGAGTCAATGTGCTCCTCTGCATCACTGACGTCCAGGATCCTTGTGATCTTTTCTTTCCATGTAGGGAAGTTCTGAGCACCTTGGAGTCTATCCTCAACTCTCGACTGCACGACCATAGTGAAGTGTTACCTGTCAAACCTTAGATCTCCAATCTAAGTTTGTGTCTTCAATAGATTTGCCCCTGATCTATCAGTGCTGTTGCAAATCTCTCAGCTATAGCTCACCAGAGCTCTGATACCATGTAAATTTTCCTTTAAAGCACAACTAAGGCTAAAACAATATATTTAAGTTTAATTGAAATAACCACACATGAGCTTCGTTATAGTATGAAGCGGAATATAAAACTGAGAACCATTTACAACATCAATCACATCAATAGAAACGACATAGTCGTTTTGGGTAGAAACCCTCGGACAAAACCCAAGACGGGAAAGCCGGTGCAGTAGTATGAGAGGATATTTTTATTAAGAAAATATAGAGCTTTTACAATATCAGAAAATCGATTTATGCCCTAGATGGAAAAATTGAAACTTCAAAAATCACTGAGAAAAACCTGTGATTTAGTGTTGTCTTCTTGAGTTAGTGCTCCTCCGTCTTCTTCGCCAAAATTCTCTCTCTCTCACTCTTCCTCCTCCGTCCTCTCCACCAATTGATGTGTCTTTTATAACTTTAGGTAAAACGAAAACCCTAATTTCACTTTCACTTTAACTAGTGTTTCACTAAAGTTAATTTAGATCACTTTAATTTATTTTCCAAAGTAAACCTAGGAAAAGTAAATTAAATACAACTGGTTTCCTAATTTTAGTCTTCTGCATGCAAGAACACATGCATGCAGGAAGACCTTCCTTGTCGCTGCTAGTTTAACACGGAGGTGGTGAAATATAAAAACACCCTCCAACTATTTTGCCTAACTCTACATATATATGGCCTTGTAGCTATTGACTTACTGCTACTTATTACCTTGTTGAAATATTACCTGTGGAGTCGATGGGGGTGTTGCTAAGCATGTTATAACTTGTTGAGCTAATGTATTATTACACATATAACGAATTATTGTGGATAGATAAGTCGCGCGACTTAATTTTTTAAAAAGTGTCGTTAGACTCTAGAGTGAAGAATAATAAAGGCCATTGAAGCCGTCGAAACAAATAGCTGGTACTTGGCTTGCTAGTGACATGGGTTGGTGGGATGCCTAGCTGGGATGGCTAGGATAGTTGGTATAGTTGGCTTGGGATCGCTAGTCTTGCTTAGTGAGTGATTGGTCAATTTTGTGGCCTCTCAATTCTCAATTATATCACTTTTACAATATAACCATTGGACAATTGATACTATGATACATTTACAGATTTGGCTTAGGCAAGCCATACATTTGGAATTCTTTTGTACCATCAACATCTCTTCCCCTTGAGTAAACATCCTGCAATCTAAGGGGTAACACAACCATTAGACATCACTGATTTTTTTTTCAAAGTTGGCTCCGAAAGAGGAAGTGTCACAAAGCGAGATTTGAACCCAGGTGGAGAGGATAAAAATCATTCCTCCCAACCACCTGATCTACACTCAATTGACCCATCAAACATCACTATAATCCAATGGCGTCCCACAATTATTTTAACCCCCCCAATCTAGTGTTTATGATTGCCTTTCCTTTTTGAAGGATATCTCATCAAAAGCAATTTTCCCCCAAGTTTCCGGTACGCGGCGACGAGGGAGCAGGGAAACACAGAAACGACATATGTAGAATTACCTCCCCAAATTTCAGGAAACTTTGAAGGGTGCGTCGATGTCTTTAACATAGGGCACCCCACCAGAAATACTACAAAATTAAAATTTTCTAATTTAAAATTTTAAAGATTAAGAATAAGAAAACGATAACACTAACATAGTAGTAACATCATGTATTCAGTATTGTGTTTGTCATTGTGTAAACACTAAATCACTAATATCATATTCATAAATAACTAAAGTACAATTCAACGATTCATAATAAAAATTATTAATTTATTCATGATAAAAAATTAAAAAAAATATGACCAAAACATTTAAACACAAATGTTTAAACTTAATAAAATCAAAATTTATAAAAAATAATGTTTAAACTGAATAAAATTTAAAATTTATAAAAAAATGTTTAAACTTAAAAAAATTTAAAATTTATAAAAAATAAATACATAAATGCAACTGGCAGCCACCGGGTTTCCACCTTGAAGTTTGAATTCGGGGCTGTGGCTGTTTTGTTTCGTGTTACAATAACAAAACAGAACAACAACAGCCCCGAATCGAACTTCAAAGTGGAAACTCAGCGGATAAGCCCTATAATTTAAACCGCGAACAAAGACATATCCCTGAAACAAGAATGAGTTGTGATTGCCCGAAGACAAGTCGCAGGCACTCGAAACGAGGACAAAGACACCTGAAACGAAGATGCCCTCGCGCGTGCTTCTGAAGTCAATCTCATACAATGAAAGCTTGTTACCCTCACGCGCAGTTGGAAACCTTGAAGCCAACTTCATATATGAGTTTGGAATAGGAAAAAGCCCACGCAAGTGCTTGTAATATCCCGAATCCCGATATTTTTGATTTCTATGCAAATATTCTAATACAACGGGGCATGCAAACTGCCATGCAAAAATCCCTATTTTATAGCAAAAATTAGGGTTAGGGTTTGTGAGATAGAATGAACACTTACCACTGATAAGATGGCTGGACTGCTCCTGAGAGGGTATGCAAGCATCAAGAACTGAATCGAAGATGGACTGATATCTTTCGCTTCCGGTGAAACCCCAGCAGCAAGAACCCCCGATCAGATAAGGGTGACGTTTTCAGTGAGGGAGGTGTCTGATGAAGCTGTCGATTTGCAGGACTGATAGCCTTCCCATGCCGGAGAGAATGCCTGGTACATGCGGAGTTTCTGAGGTCTCTAGGCAGGCTAGCGAATTGATCCAGAGAGGCAGCTGCTCATGCCCCCTTGATCCCGGAATCACTGATAACTGCTCTGGATGAGCACGGTCGGATCTGATAATCACCGGATGCCAGAGTAGGATGATGATGATGAGAATGGTGCCCGAGTTTCGAAGCAAAACTGAGATCTGAAGACCCAGCAACTGATTAGGGCTTCCTGGCTGAAAACTCGCCCTTACGACTGCACATGTGTCCCTGCAACAATCTATACCCTATACTGGATAACTTATGAATGAATGTAAGAGCAAATGGTGAACCTGTATGGCTTACCCTAAATGAGACTAGGGTAGATGTTTCACTGCCGAAATCCCGCTAGCTGAAAACTCCGTCTCCAACCCCAACTGCTGTGCGGCACGCTGTGCTGCTATCCAAGAGCTCCCAAAATAATAATCATCAAAAAGTGAAGTCTCCTTTCGCTTTATCCCTCTTTTATAACTTTCAACTGCGAAAACCCTAATCTTTGACCTAATTAGGTCACTTTATCTTCTAATTTGCAGTTGACTTGCATGCATGCGGATGGAGACTTAATGAGTGCATGCATCATTAAATAATGCTTGGATGGCATGCACAGAGGTGGCCTTTGGCCTTGGTGGCCCTTCTTGACCTAATGATGATGCCCTAGATTCTCTATGGATGGCATCGATCCCTAGATGATTCCCTTAACCGCTCGAACCCACAGGAATCACATAGGTTAGCGGTTTTGGGCCTCAAGGCCTAATCGAAAGAGGACATTATAGTGCCAGTGGGTAAAGGAAAACATTTGCATGTCAATTCAGATGCATGTAAGGAGGCCACGAGGCTGGATTTAGACCACGTGATGAAAGGAAACGTGACACGTTTCCATCTTTTCATAAAACGACCTGGGTATGCATTCCAAACTATTTATGGATTTGGGTACGAGAGGGAAATGACCCCAAACTTGTTTTTTGTTTCTGAAACTTCTTTTCGAGGTCTGGAAAGGAGTACCCGTGTAACACTGATCAAAAGTAGTGTCTTTATAGCCTGGCCTAATGAGAACAACATTCCATGTTCCTTATAAAATGAATGCTTGTAGAACATATTATTCTTAATGCTAAAGGGCATGCCACTCCATAAGAAACATTTGGCCACAATCCTATCAATTTCTTCCTTTTTTATTGTATTAATAATCAGATGGAGCGAAGGTTGTGCATTCCCCTTTGACGTTTCTGTAGTTGTCCTTGCTAGTCCACCAATTGCAACTTCAAGCTACAAAACAATTTTTTCTTTTCTCTTCTATTTACCTTCTCCAAGAGATGCAAAATTTTGTCACTAAACTTTTGGGGAGACATTCTGACATGGATCACGATTTTTCCTTGAGATTATTGCAAGGTAGCACATTAAATGGAAAATCCCTATGAAAAAGGAAGCCTTTGGCAAAGCTTGTGTTGATGATTATAGTTCAGACAGGTGCTTGTGCTAGGTTTCAAGCATGTAGAAGTTCTCCAATTACCTCTCTATGTACTTGCTTGATTAAGCATGTGACTTTTATGTTCCTTTCCTAAGTTGAACTGAGGGAAAACACATTGATTAATTTCATTAATTAATGTTGGCTAATGACTAAGGCTTTCTAAAGTGAAAAGTTAAGTGAACTTTACATTAAGTCATGACCGTTGATCTTAAATGAGGCTTAGGATTTAATCTAAGCCATCCATCACTTTGGAGATTAAGGGTTAGAGTTTTAGTCATTGAGATGCTATAAAAGAAATCCTAAGGAAAGGAGAAAGACACACAACAACACAATATCATTTTGAGAGAGATTTTTTTTCAAGAGAGAAGAGTGCGAGTCTCAGTGGCTGGAGAGAGAGAGAGAGAGAGAGAGAGAGAGAGAGAGAGAGTTTGCAGCAGGAAGATCTGAAGGAGAGAGAGAGGCCAATTTAGCAGGGAAACCAGCTGATCTGAGAGAGAGACCGATCCATACCAGCTGCAGGGAGAGATCCGTGTGGATCCGTTTGGCAGTTGTACAGGGTGACGCAGGGGCCAATTTTGCTAGAGGCTGATTTGCTAGGAGCCGAATTTGTCCTTAGAGGGCTGATTTTTCCAAGTGGGCCGATTTTCCAAAGGAGCTGAGTTACAGGTTCCATTGTTGTAAAATTTTGAATTTCTCTGTGAGCCAAGAAACAATAAAAGAGAACTTGAATGTTGGTTTTTCCAGGGTAAATACTTGTGGTTGATTTCCTGTTTTGTTCTGCTGCATTTTATTGGTTAAATATTGGTGTATTTCTGTTTACTAATTTCAGCAGTAATTTACAGCAGTAAATTATTTTTGGGCATAAATATTATTAGAGAGCAGAGATCAGATCTGGTATTAAGAATTTTAACAATTTACAATGCAACTTGTTATGAAACCCTCCAAAAGGTTTCCCATATTGCCAAAATGTATCCAGAGCCTTTGGCATGTTGGTGGAAGATAAATGCAACCTAGGACAAGAATTAAAATATTTCAACTTTCAAGCCTAGGGAATGTTTATAAAAAAATTTCAGACCATGAAATTGAATCACAATCTGCAAAATTCCAAGCAAAGATCCATTACAAACATTATGCAAAAATCTATGAAAAGCACCATGTAAAGATATGTAGAAACACAATCCCTATCATTGCTATAAATCTGCAAAACAAAAACTGTAGAAACATACCTGGGATATGAAACTAACAAAAGGAAATTGTTGCCCAATCCACGAAAGTTTTGTTGACAGCAATTAAACACCATATTTTACTTGAAGTGTGTGGAACACACTTCTCTCTCCCAGACGGCAAGTGAAATGAGACCCAAAATCGCCCCTTAAATGTGTTTCTCGTTTAGGATTTTTTCAGGATTCATGAGTTAAAAAAAATTGTGTCAAGTTCTTGGCAAAGTGGTTTAATTCACTCAGAAAATTTGAGAAATTGCTGATTTCTTGGTAATTTTTTCCTTAGTATGCACACACACTTAGTCACCACATTCACATACACACACATACTTAGTCATTACATTCATCGAATAAATTTGAAAATAAGTATTGGCAAATTTAATGGTGAATTAGATTACATTTAATTGAAAGTTTTGAATTTAATGATCGGTCAATTTCATTGTATAAAATTAATTCATTTCCTTTTAGTTATACTTAAAAAACAAATTCACAGATATGTTTTTGAACAATATATGGTGTGCTAACTTGTTTTTAGTAAGTTATATGAAAATTTGCTTTGTTCTCTTTGCTGATGTTAGTGCAAATTTTATCTTTTTTTTAATGCATAGGAACATTTTTCTGAATTTCATTCAGTCAATTCAAACACAAACACGAGCCAAGTGACTATACACAACACATCTCAACAGTGTTGCCCAAAATGTGTTGTTTCACCCTAGAATAGCTCCTTGAAAATTCTTCCAAGCAAAAATGACATCTTTATCTATGTAGGACAGTGTGGGGCATGCCCAATCTATCCCAGTGCCTCTTCCCTGGGACCTTTTCATGGAGAAACACAATTTCCCACTGGACTCTATACTGTGTTTGTTGGTGATTCATAGGGTATTTGTATGAAATTATACTGAAATGGAAGAGACAAAAGGATTTGACATACTAATATATGGCTTCAGAGTGGTTGACATTTAACTGACTATTATAACCATATCCTCCATCATTCTGGAATCTGAACATCACACTGTTGTCCTTGGTATATGCTGGCAATGTATCAATGTAATAGTGTATTTTTTGTGCATATTTTATTGAATGGATGTCAACTTCTAGGCTGAATGTTATGAGGGAAACTTTTCGAGCAAAATTTATAATGATATCAAGAGTGGAAAGTCCCTTTTAAGTTTCCAAGTCATATTCTAGCACGGGATTTACCTTCGTATGTGGTTGAACTGACAAAATGCATGCTTATTGTGCAGGTAAAGGTTCTTTTTCTTGTATTGGTGGACCTCTGTAAAAGAACTTCAAAGTTAGAACACAATTTACCCAAGTCACAAGTTGGGGTTCCCAATGCAAATATATCTTTGCATTACATAGATGGGCAATATAAGGTTGCTCCAGAAGTGGTAGAGGCATCTCTTGGACCTCACATGCAGGTAAAAGTTGGTCTTCTATGCTTTGTTATGCAAATGATGAACCTACTTAAACTTCTCGCTAAAATGTCCTCTAAAATGTCCTTGTTGAACCTTAGACTTTGCCTCGACCACGTGGTGCGGATGCTGCTGGCTTGTTGCTTCGTGAATTAGAACTTCATCCTCCAGCAGAAGATTGGCATAAACGCAACATGTTTGGTGGACCTTGGTCTGATCTTGGAGATCTCCAAACTTGTCTAGATGAACAGAATGTAAGCACGACCTTAGCTGCTTCATCTGGCATCTCTGACATTTCAACAGGGAAGCATTCCAATGATTATCAAGGTGTGAAAGGACTGTGGCCAAGAAAGCGAAGGTTTTCGGAAAGGGATGCAGCATTTGGTCTGAAGACAGCAGTAGGAATGGGAGCATACTTGGGACTTATGGGATCCCGGAGGGATGTCATTACTGCATCATGGAAAACAGGTTTACAAGGCGTATGGCACAAGGTGTTGTTATCTGACCAAATTTTCACTGTATTTGTGATTGTGCATTTCCTTTCCTTTTCTTTATTGACTGTATTGTATGCATCATTGTCTGTGTTTTTATATATTCAAGATGCACATACTCAGTGTTATGCCTCAAGGTTTATCATGTTGGGCTGCAGTGTGTAAGATGCGGGCGTCAGACCTCTGCATTGGCATTGCCAAAGTCTTCGGACTCAGCTAATCAGAACAATGCTCTTGAATTATGGTGGATAGGGAGATGGGCCTATGGATGCCCTATGTGTGGTGGGCCCTGGGTTCATGTAGTCTAGTTACTAGTTTTGTACAAATCACTCAGGCATTCTGCATTCCTGTAAAATAGCTTCATGCCATTATTGCCCTAGCCACTGTAATAGCACTTGGCAGATTCTCACAAAGCCACTGCTGAAGAATCTGTCTTTATATGTCAAAGAACTTTATTTTCTTTATTCAAATGTGGGACCAAAGGTCCGATGTAAGTTTTGTAAACCTGCAAATGCCAGAATGGCAGATCCTTTCATACAGAGTTGAAAGATATCTGTGTTCAACTGCTAATGTTCAAGTGAAGATATATCTGGTTGTTGTAATGTAGTTATCTGGGTTTCATTTCAATAGATAGGAGAGAAGGATTATCATTCAGGGTCGAAGCAGTCTAGTTATCAGAATTCGAAGGATCAACAGAAGTGATGTATTTCCTTGAAAAGTCAAATAATCAGATGTACCGAGTCATTTGAGGAAGTTTGATGGAATTCCATTTGTATTTATGTCTGATCTCTCCATTTAGACGACAGAAGCATCTCTTATAATTGCTTGCATTGCAGATTCTGTTTGGATGGGTTATAAGAAATCATATGAAATTTTATCCATGTCCACTCATGACCAACACTTTCTCCATGGAACTCAATAATAGTCAATACGAGTAGCAACATAATGCATTCCTAGTGAAAGCTATTTCCCAATTTGGCACAGGAATTTGCTCTAAGAAGGTGAATTAATGTGCCTAGTGAAAGAGCTATTATCCTATTGGACATAGGAATTTGCTCTTGGAAGGTGAATAATTAGACAGAACGTTAAACACTAAGTTGCCAGGAAACTTGGGTATGGGTACGGGTATAGGGACGGGTACGGGTACGGGGAC
>LPNX011202488.1:280354-390440 GCA_001517045.1 Pseudotsuga menziesii | reverse complement strand
GTCCTGAATCAGACTCCATACGTAGTTAGCAAAAAATTAGTTCAGATTTGGTGGGGGGTCATTACATTTTCCCCAATGAATTGCATTTTATTGAGTCGGTCGTACCCCTAGAGTACCATGGGGTACGAAGTACCCAAACACGGGGTACGGCGTACCATTTCGCCTATAAGCACCCCTTTTTTTATAACGGAGTCTCGGGTACGTGACCCAGTATGGGGTACGACAGGAGACGTACCCTACGAGTACCCAAGTACCCGGTACGTGTACCCTACCCCCGGGTATGGGTACCCTGGCAACACAGGTTAAACATACTGTTGTGAAATATAGACACAAGATGGTTAATAAATGAAAGCCCACATGTGAAACTTTCTGCTGGAATAGTTTCTTATCAGTGGTTTGGTTTAGATTGCAAGATGAATCAAGCCATTTTCAATGCTACATAGCATATAATAAACTGTCACCTTTGAATGATGGTTCATTACAATGATAAACACTGTCACAATGGATGTGTGTGTGTGTGTGCTTTTTAATTTGTATTTTAGTCAAAGATTTACAATATTAATGGACAGTGAGTTGGGTGCTTGGGCATCTACAAGATTACTGTATTTACATAGATAACATCCACAGAATGTACAAATCTATCTACAAAACAGTTTACAGTCTACACTGTTGTTTCTTTATAGTTGTTTTACATAGTTGAGTAAAAGGAAGACAAATCCAATGAGAACCTCTCATCCATCATTACCTCTGCCTACTCTTGGACACCTATTCGTTTTGATAATATAATTGATAAAAGACAAGTAAACAGGAAACACATTGCAAGTAAACCATAGAAGGGATTGGTATGTAGTGTTATTGTAGAATACTACTAGGTTTTATTTATTTCTTCAAACGATAATTTTGTTTTCCCTGTAAAGCAAGTCTCTTGATCCTTGTCTCCCCCACCTTTAAGAAATGATGCCTAGTTTGGACCTCGAGAATTCATAAACCTCAAGAATATACCAAAATATTAATACATTTCGCAAATAGATTCATTTTGTAGTAAAAGATCCACTAGAACCTCAAAATCAGTCTGTAATACTTATAGTTTATAATGTTTATAAGAGATTTCTTTTTATTGCAAATTAGTAATACAAAGCATCAAACTTAGTCATATTCGGATTTTTATTTATATGCCATGTGACATGGGAAGTGTCTGAGAGAAGTACTTAAGTCATTGTTATGATTCATGAAAACATACATCTAAAATCTGTTGAATTTTAGCATTAGCATGAATACGTTAAAAATTTGCAGACTATCAGATAACAAATGACAAGTGCACATCAAGAATACCGAACACAAGAGTTTTTCACTAGGGAAACCTTTAGAGGACAAAAACCTCAAAAGCATTTGTAATTCATCTTGTAAATGAGATGACTGAGTTCTTCAATCTCAGAATTCCGAGAAGAGTGTTTTCCTCAAAAAATTGTTCCAGAGTATTATAAAAGATAAAATTTTACATCAAGACCAAATTAGGGCTTTCCGCCCTAATCATCTCGACTGCCCGGAATCTCAGTGAGGTTGCCCGAAATCTGCCCAAGCTGTCCAGAGCTTTCTCTGCCTTGGCCGGAAATATGTTCAAGCTGCTCGAGCCTACTCTGCCCTATCCGAGCCTTCTCTTCCTTGCTCGAGCCTGTTCTGCCCTGCTCGAGCTTGTTTCGTCTGCCTGGAACATTGCCTGTGATCTCTCTGTCTACTTGGAAGTCCTTACGGGCTGTTAGTTGGCTACCTGAGGGTCTGCTGCAGACCCGAAAGCCCTTACGGGCAGTCTACTAGCAGCCCGAGGGTTTGTTGTAGACTCGGAAGCCTTTACGGGCAGTCTACTAGCTGCCGGAGGGTTTGCTACAGACTCGGAACCCTCACGGGCTAACTGTGGGTGCCTGGTGTCTACCTCAAGTTTGCTGTAGGTGCCCGAGAGCACTAGCAGGCTACCTTGAGGATACTGTAGGGCAACCAGAGGGGTCTGCAACCTACCCATAAAGATTGGCACCCTTCCCATGAAGTGTAGACCTCTTCCCGTGACCGATTTGTAGTAGCTGTGAAGGAGAGAAGGGCTAGGGTGAAACACTAACACATGTAGAAAATATAAGAAAGTTGTTGTTGATGTTCGTAACTGAAACCCTAGGTTAGGGTTTATCAAAACCAAGTGTGGGTGCCCTAGCTAGACTCATCCATGCTAGGGCATAACCACAAAGATATCTTTCTCTTCCAAAACTAGTGAAAATATTCCTTCACCAACTATGAGTGCAAGAGCAAGTGTGTATGTGATAATGAAATGGATTGATATTCGTTTACAGCCTTTGAGTCACCTGTAAGTGGACCAAAACTCAAAAGAACAAAATAATATTCTTTTATTACTTTGACGTTTACCTTTAGTGGTACTAAAGGTCTTTTTGCACTTTCATTTTGACTCCTTAGTGGAACTAAGGGTCCTCAAGTATTTTAGACTTTTACTTTAGCCTTCTTCAAGTGCCATGTGGTCAAAACAAGTGGTCAAGGTGGTCCTTCATTCCCACTCAAAGTACATCATCACAAACAGAGAGAATTACTAATGCTTTTATCTCACACTCTATATGACACCAAGATCGGATACTAAGGTGTCTTAATCAAGGTTAGTTAAGCCTTGTAGAAGATCGCAAAGCCCACTGATTGAGGGTTAGAGTGTCACACATGCCTAGACCCAGTCTAGGGCTTATAGTGTTATCCTGGTAACAGACTAGGTGCCTCAACCATATGCTACATAATTTGACACAAGGTCAAATACTTGGTAACAAACCAAGCACCACCATTCTCCCGGACAATGGCTCTCAGCCTCGAGCTGAGTCTTTAGTCCCAAACTAGGTTAAATTCCAAGTAACTGACAAGCTTCCTTCATTCAAAGAATGGCCACTCAACTCTAGGGTGAGTCCCCCAGTGCTAGATTGGTTCCACATCTTGGTCTCGGACCAGATGTCTCCATTCAACATAATGGTCACTCAACTCAAGGTTGAGTCCCCTAGTGCTGGACTGGTTCCACACCCTGGTCCTGGACCAGATATCTCCATTCAACAGAATGGTCACTCAACTCAAGGTTGAGTCCCATAGTGCTAGGATGGTTCCACATCTTGGTCCCAGATCAGATGTCTCCATTCTTCTAAGAGAATGGCTCTCATTGCTACTCAGGTAAAAACAACACTCCCTCTCAGCGAGAGAGGCATTCTCTGCCATGCCAAGCTTGTCACGAAAGTACACGAACTTTGTTGCTGTCAGAGGCTTGGTTAGAATATCTACGATCTGTTCATGTGTACGGATGTATTGCAGCTTCAGAGTACCTCTTTGTACTAGGTCTCTGCTGAAATGATACTTCGATCTATCATAAAACATCGAATTCTTTCAAAGCTTAATGCAACTTTGATTATCACAATGGATGATCGTTGAGTCAAGATTTCCACCGAACAGATTAGATAGAAGTGTCATGAGCGAAACTGCTTCCTTGTAGGCATCACTTGCAGCAATATACTCTGCCTCAGATGTACTCTGAGCTATGGAACCTTGTTTCCTGCTGGACCAATAGATCATTGCAGATCATACTAAAGCAGTGACCAGAGGTGCTTTTCTGGCCTATTGCGCTGCCAGCCCAATCTGAATCAACAAATCCTGCTAATAATACTCCACTGTTGGAAGTATACTCGAGCCCATAAGTGATAATTCATCGCGCATATCTGAGTACATGTTTGACAACTACCCAGTGTATGTATTTTGGATCAAACATGAATTGACTCAGAGCATTCACTATGTAACGGATGTCTGGTCTTGTATGTACGAGATACATTAAGGATCCAATAAGTTGTCTATACAGAGTAGAGTCCACACCTTGTTAACTGGTGGTTGAGTCTCGCAACTTTGTCAAGTTGGTAGTGAGGGGTATGCTCATGGACTTGCAGTCCTGCATCCCAAGTCCAAGGATGATGCAATCCTACCACATTCTCGACAACCGAAGTCACCAGATACAATTACGGGATAATCACTCCCTATAACTTTAGGACTAAGTCCAAGGATGATGCAATTCTACCAAGTTCTCGAGTACCGAAGTCATCGAATTCGTTATGAACAAAAGTTCAAGGATGATATAATCTTACCACGTTCTTGGGTACCGAAGTCATCGGATCCGTTCTAAACAGAAGTTTAAGGATGATACAATCCTACCACGTTCTCGAGTACCGAAGTCACCAGATCCATTCTGAACAAAAGTTCAGGGATGATACAATCCCACCACATTCTCGAGGACCGAAGTCACAGAATCCGCTTTGAACAAAAGTTCAGGGATGATACAATGCCACCACATTCTTGAGAACCGAAGTCACCAGATCCATTCTAAACAAAAGTTTAGGAATGATACAATCCCACCACATTCTCGAGGACCGAAGTCACCGGATCACTTTAGAACAAATGTTTAGGGATGATACAATCCTTCTTCTTTCTTGGAGACATAAGTCTACGGATCACTTTAGGACAAATGTCCAAGGATGATACAATCCTTCTTCTTTCTCGGAGACATAAGTCTACGGATCACTTTAGGACAAATGTCCAGGGATGATACAATCCTTCTTCTTTCTCGGAGACATAAGTCTATGGATCACTTTAGGACAAATGTCTAGGGATGATACACTCCCAGTGCAACATCATTTCTACCCCTTTTGGGGAAGGTTTTTCTAAACAACACCAAGCTTGTCTCGAAAGTATTTAAAATTTATTCAAGACAGAGGCTTAATCAACACATCAGCAACTTGTTCATGGGTACTCACATACTGGAGCTTTATGGCTCCCTTCTGCATCATATCTCGAATGTAGAAATACCAAATTTCTATGTGCTTCGACCTATCGTGGAAAACTGGGTTCTTCGTCGTCTTTATACAACTTTGTTTATCACATAGAATCACGGTAGTATCCAACTCCAGGTTGATTAAACCTGACATCAGCTTCCGTAGCCATATGGCTTCACAACTAGCAGAGCAAGCTGCTATATATTCTGCTTCAGTCGTGCTAAGAGCAACATTGGACTGTTTCCTGCTAAACCATGAAATCATAGCAGACCCCAGACAATAACATCCACCTGATGTGCTTTTCCTGTCTAAGACACTTCCAGCCCAATCCGAATCCGTATATCCATATAATATGTAGTCATGATCTCTGTCCTCTTTCGTATTGAGGTAGCTTCATTTGTCCTCTTTCTAACACCGTAGGTTTGAGTAGAATTTGTTTCACCAATTGGGACTTGTGCATGTTTTTCTAAGGTGACTTATTTCAGGACTGTTTAGAATAACGAACTTGTACGGACTTCCATGTGTCACTGTTCCACCTTCGGGGTCTGAAATTTTTACCACGGAAATTACAGTTTGTGCTTTTTCTGGAAAATCTTGTGGAATTTCATTTGGACCTTTGTAGCCCGAGATATATCAATTTTCTCGAGGTCACCTGTTTAAGGCTGAATCTTGGGAGAGGGTGGAAGACTAACTTGGAGGAATCATGTCTCCCAGAATATAGCGAATCTGAGGCAGAAAATTTTACACAGTGTACATCAGGAATTTATCTTCGGCCTGTGAAAGTTTAGGCTCCCGAGGCTTATCCAATCTCAAGATATAGAGAATCTACCAAAACTACTAGTTTTAGTATTTTAGGGTTTTCAAGCATGAAACCCTAATCTTTAATAGTTGTAGCTATAGCATTGTTTCGTCTGCAAAATGAATTTTTTCAGGGTGGCTCTGATACCATGTTAAGTTTTTATGGTTATATTAGATCTTATAACATTTAGCATCATACCAGCGTAACCATAATCTAAAAGATCAATGAAAGATAGACAAGCACAACCATACAAAGGGAACACAAAGTTTTATCCTGGGAAACCCTCATGGGGAAGAAAACCCAGCAAAAAATTCCTATGTATAAGATGTATAAAAGATAAAAGACAAGACCCAAAAATGGATGTGCCTCCCTCCAGGTGAGATCTCTCTCTCCATGTGCTATACACAAGTGAGTATTTGTGTCTCAAATGAGGAGCACCTCCCTCTATTTATATTCTTTCATTCACTTGACATTTAACTCAACTATGTTGGACCCAGTGTACTTGACTGCGTCGAATTCTCTAGGGAGACTCTAGTGCCCCACAACTGTGGGGACTTTTCCCCCTGACTTACAAAGGAGGGGACTTCCTCATGACTCTTAGTATTTCTCCCAATAGGAACATCGAGGTATATTGAAATACAAATGATTATACCGATAGGAACATCGAGGTACAATAAAATACACATGATTCTCCCGATAGGAACATCGAGGTAGATACATTTCAAAGTTACAATAATTCAACAACATAATATAAACACCCACTCAAGGAGGGTGAAGACATAGGCCCACACATGTCAGAGTGAATCAAATATAATATGCCTTTAAATCTATTATTGCTTCTGGAAAATGATTTCTTAGTGTTCTTACATAGAGCACATCCTTTGCAAATTCCATCATGTTTTGGAGATACCTCTGGCATACCTGTGACCATCTTCTACAAGGATGGAAGAGTTGTATAGTGAAGGTGTCCAAACCTTCGATGCCACAACTCACATGGATCAACTGTATGATGTACCAAAGCATGAGTGGAATCTTCAGAAGCCTTGTAAAGACCTCCCTCTCTAACCCCAATCTGTACAATTGAGCTTAGCATTTCATCCTTTTCCCATAGTAGGACCTTCTTGTCCTCTAAGCCAAAAACAGAGAGAAGGTTCTTCTTCAAACCATGAACAGATAATACATCAATATTTAAAATCATACCCGAATCAAGTTGAAGTGAAGTTGAGCCAACTCCTTCAATCTTGTAAGTGGAGTCATCTCCAAGTTTCACCTGTGTAGTGGACTTCTTCTTTCTATAACTGGTGAGAGCTCCACGGTTACCTATCATATGCTTGGAGGCACCACTATCCACTAACTAAGAGTTAGCACTGTCTATGATGGATCCACAAAGAGTAGAGATCAAGTAGTACTCTCTTCTAGGATTGTCTTCTTTGGTGGCCCAGGTGTTCTTCTTCTTCTTAGGTTCTTCATCTTCTTCTGTAGTAGAAGATTGGAATCTTCTTTTGAATTTCCTCTTAAGCCGCCTGCAATCCCTGGCAAGGTGCCCAAACTTGTGGCAATTATAACATTCCACTTTTGAAACATCAGAGTACTTACCTTGAGGTTTCTTTTCTTTCTTTTGCTAAGGGTAGGGCTTCTTGAACTTCTTTGTCTTTGCTACAAGTGTAAGGTTCCCTTCCTTAGTTGCCTCGCCTGAAGTCCTTCCAACTTCTTCTAAGAAATCATGCCAACATCTTTCAAAGTTTGGCTAATTATCACACCTATTGATAAATGCGAGGAATGTTTCCCAAGAGTTTGGGAGACCATTGACTACAGTCTGCACAAGGTCAGCATCATCAACAACAATACCAATAGCAGTAAGTTGGTCTTTTACCTGTGCAATCTTTGTGAAGAAGTGTCCAATCCCTTCATCCTTGTTCATCTTCAATGTTAGAGCCTTTTCTCTAGGACTCTCTTTTGACTAGGAGCTTTCTTCTCATACAAGTTTGTCAAGGTATCAAAGCATTCTTTGGCAGTGTTCAATGATGTGATGTTGGGCATCAAAGTTTCTTTGACATAATCATAGATGATCCTTCTGGCCTTATCCTACTTCTTCTTGTAAGAAACTCTGCCAGCATTAGATTTTGGCTCTTCAATGATGTTGAACATAATGTCATCAATGTCATTTTCCTCTAGAATAGCTGTAAGCCTAGATTTCCAGGAATTGTAGTTGGATGAACCTTGAAGCTTTTTTTCTGGTCTAAAAATGTTGGCAACCATCTCTGCCACTTAGTCAAATGTCAAGTCTGCAATTTATCCCAAGGTTTAGGAAGATAACAACAATCTCCTTTTATTGGGTCTTCACATGCTAAGCTTTGATACCATGTTGAATTTTAGCATTAGCACAAATACTTTAAAAAATTGTAGATTATCAGATAAAAAATGACAATTGCACATCAAGAACACTGAACAAAAGAGTTTTTAACTGGGGAAACCTTTAAAGGACAAAAACCCCCAAAAAATTAGTAATTCATCTCATAAATGAGATGACGGAGTTCTTCAATCTCAGAATTGTGAGATCAATGTTTTCTTCAAAAATTCTTCCAGAACATTACAAAAGATAACTTTTTACATCAAGACCAAATTAGGGATTTCTGCCCTAATCATCTCTACTACCCATAATCTCAGTGAGGCTGCCCGAAGTCTTCCCAAGCTACCCATAGCTTTCTTTGCCCTACTCAAAAATCTGTTCACGTTGCCCGAGCCTTCTCTTCCCTGCTAGAGCCTACTCAAGCCCTGCCTGAGCCTATTCTTCCCTGCCCAAACTTGTTCCGTTTTTCTGGAACCCTTCTCGTGATCGCTTTGACTGTCCAGAAGCCCTTACGGGCTATTAGTTGGATGCTCGAGGGTCTGCTATAGAGCCGGAAGGACTTACGGGTAGTCTGCTAGTAACCCGAGGGCTTGCTGTACTGTGGGAAGACAAATAGAAACTCTTATCTTATAGCCCCTAGTGCAGAGATTTCCCAACATGTCCAGTCATCCCACCCATTTCTTCTTAAGCAGTAGCAAGAAGTGTCCACCAAGACTTATACACTTGAACCTCTCTTAGCAGATGGGACTTATTTGCCCAAACAGTTGTAATTGAGAGTTAGGAAAGGACGTCTCGATGCGCGTATCATACCACTCCACGAAACTCTAGTAGTAAAATTTTCACTTAAGTATCATAGATATAGATTGGAATTGCCAATCTCTACTACCATGGGGACTAATCTAATGGGACTAGGCAACTAGGATAAATCAATCAGAATCCAGAGATAGACTTGGAATCCCTTATGAGCAGTCTGCTAGCAGCTCGAGGGTTTGCTGCAGGCCCCGAACCCTCACGGGGTAACTATGGGTTACCAGTGTCTGCCTTGAGGTTGCTGTAGGTGCCCTGGAGCACTAGCAGGCTATCCTGAGCCTGTTGAAGGGCAGCCGAAGGGGTTTGCAACCTGCTCGTAAATATTGGCACCCTACCCGTGAAGTGTAGACCTCTGCCCATGATCGATCTGTAGCAGCCGTAAAGGAGAGAAGGGATAGGGTGAAACCCTAACACATGTAGAAAATAGAAGAAGGTTGTTGTTGTTGTTCATAATTGAAATGCTATGTTAGGGTTTATCAAAACCAAGTGTGGGTGCCCTAGCTAGACTAACCCATGCTAGGGCATAGCCACAAAGATATCCTTCTCTTCCAAAACCAGTGAAATTTTTCCTTCAACAACTGTGAGTGCAAGAGCAAGTGTGTATGTGATAATGAAATGGATTCATCTTCTTTTATAGCGTTTGAGTCACCTGTAAGTGGACCAAAGTTCAAAAGAATAAAACATTATTACTTTATTCTTTTATTACATTGACTTGTACCTTTAGTGGTACTAAAGGTTTTTTTTCACTTTCATTTTGACTCCTTAGTGGTACTAAGGGTCCTTAAGTATTTTAGACTTTTACTTTAGCCTTCTTTAAGTGCCATGTGGTCAAAACAAGTGGTCAAGTTGGTCCTTCATCCCCACTCAAAGTAGATCATCATAAATAAAGAGAATTACTAATGCTTTTATCTCAAACTCTATATGACACCAAGATCAGATACTAATGTGTCTTAACCAAGGTTATCTAAGCCTTGGAGAAGATCACAAAGCCCATTTATCGAGGGTTAGAGTGTCACACATGCCTAGAACCGATCTAGGGATTATAGTGTTATCCTGGTAATGGACCAGGTTCCTCAGCCATAGGTTGCATAATTTGAAACAAGGTATAAATACTTGGTAACAGACCGAGCTCCTCCATTCTCCCAGAGAATGGCCCTCAGCCTCTGGAGGAGTCCCTAGTCCTAGACTACGTGAAATTATTGGTAACTGACCAATTTCCTTCATTCAAAGAATGGCCACTAAGCTCTAGGCTAAGTCCCCCAATACTAGACTGGTTCCACATCCTGGTCTCGAACCAGATGTCTCCATTCAACAGAATGGTCACTTAACTCTATGTTGAGTCCCCTAGTGTTGGACTGGTTCCATATCCTGATCCTAGACTAGATATCTCCATTCAATAGAATTGGCACTCAACTCAAGGTTGAGTCCCCCAATGATGGACTAGTTCCACATCTTGGTCCCAGACCATATGTCTTCATTTTCCTAAGAGAATGGCTCTTGATGTTGCTCAGGAAAAATCAGTAAAATCTGTTGACTAAACTGTCATTGATGCCAACAGGTGTGTGTCAGTATGTCTTGGTGTCCCTTGAAAAGCCTCTAAGGGTTGAAGGAGACCTTTTGACTTTGTCCAAGCCCAAGTCTGAAGCCCTTGGAGCCCTTGGGACATTGCCAAAAGCCCTGTAGAGTGTTTAAGTACCCCTAACTTAGTTCGATGGTTCCCCAGTTGTTTCCTTGGTTTTCCCAGTGCCACAACCATGCCCTTTTGTCCTAGATTGTGTCTTTGGTGGGTTGAAAAAGTTGCAAGAGTCCAAATGACCCTTTCAGTGGTCATTTGCGTTTGATAAAGGTCATGGTACCCTAAGAGAAGCCTAGGCACCCCACACCTTGATGGTTATGTATCTTTACTTGTGGTAACTCTAATAACTTAACAAACTACCCTAAAAACTCTCACCCTTGGTCCCTAAGCCTACTCTCTACCCTATGCTCTTAAAACACTAACAACACACTAATATTGCATAATAACGTCCATTGCACACATGGTTAATAATAATAATTTAAATGGTTAATAATAATAATTAAATGGTTAATAAGAAAGATTTAAACCACACACTTGGTTAATAAGTATTAAATAACTAAAATATAATTAAATTATAATCAATTAAAAAATATCATTTAAATTATAATATTTAAACATGACAAAACCCTTTACAACTAAAAATGTTAAAATATTTTAATTTAATAGATTATAATAAAAAAAAGGAGAGAACTTTTATGAAACAAGTCGGCCCCATAATCTTTGTGAATTAAATTAAAATTTAATTAAAACTAAACGACCCTTGAAGTCGGCCCTAAGAGTCCTTCCTCTCAATGCTAGGATAAGCATATAAATACACTAACACACTGTTGCATTAAATGATAATAAAAATCAATGAATGTGAACTTGGTTGAGCTTTTCGGGGGTTGACTGAGGTTGAATTCGCTGCTGGTTTGAGGCCCCTTCGCTGATTGTGGAGAAGAAGCAGATTGCAGACCCGAATTTTTTTTGTGTTAATTTTTGGAGTGTTCAGAAAATTGACTGAGGTTTAATTCGCTCCTGGTCTGAGAACTCTCGCTGACTGTGGGAGAAAACCAAAATTGCAGAGACTATTCCTTCTTGGATTTTGGACTAAGATTTTGCATACACACAGACAAATGTTTTGACAGTCCCGAGTCTTGATAGAGAGAAAGACACCCGAATTTTACAGCTTGCACAAGACCCAAGCTTTGATGATGGGTGAGTTTTGAAGAGCAACTACAATTCGATTTTTGCAAGTTTTTGGAGTGATCATCACCCACAGTTCGAGTTATTTCCTCCATGGAGATTTCTTTTGGGTTAAGTCAGCTAGAACAATCCTGAGTCTTATCAACTTGATACAATCTGAAGCTTGGATATTCATTTGATTGGACAAATCCAAGGTTTTAAGGTCTCAGCAGACCTGAACTTTTACAGTCCGAGCCTCTTCACAGTGTTTTAGTTCTGATTTGTTTGGGTCTCCTTCACATCACACAAGTCAAGGGTATATACACAGTCTGAGTGTGAGGTTGAATAGAACAACAGACATACACCGAGTTTTGGACAAAGACTATGACACCAGCAGTAAGAGTATACTTGACAGCAGTTTGAAGGAATTGATTTTACACAGTCGATTAAGGCTTTCAAAGTGGCACCCAACACTTGAAGAGATGACAATGCTTTCTTGAAGTGTCTTGACAGTCCTCTATTTGAAGTCTAGACAGTCCAATATTGAAGTATTGACAGTGATTGACAAAGTATGAAGTTTGTGCAAGTTTCATGATGACAGTCCAAGTCTGTGTTAATGCTTGACTCCTGAGATATGCTTGATGATGCTTACACATTCTCTGTGATATGTACAGTATAGTCCAAGGTATGTTGGCATGATGATGGTGTACAAGTATTGTATTGAATGAATACAGTGGTATGATGATATGTATGTTATAAAGTGATGATACACTCTTACATTCTATGATGACAATGATATGATGCTACATGCTATGATGCGATGATGTGATGATGCATACTACACTATGCACTCTATGATGTACATGTATGCCATGGTGTGATGACACTCTTATATGCACTATGATGTATACTTGTTGATGATGCATAAACGATGCACACTGTATGATGATGATGAGATGAGTTGATGATTATCAGACCTTGATGATGACATGTTCAGACCTTGATGTTTGATGACTTGACAACTTGACCAACAGTATTGATATGATAGTGATGACATGGGCAGAAAGATGATGTGGCAATGATATTTACAGGGATGATTTGACAGTGACTAGAGTGCATAGGTTATTAGCAGCAGAGTTTGGCGTGTGATAGGTCCACAGGTTCGACAATCTTCTTCTTATCAAGGTGGCAGGACGGGGCAAGGAAAGGAGGTCTTAGCCTCCTTCAGGTTGAAGCCAGAAAACTAGGGAGTGGCAGCTTCCTTTAGGTCCTAATCTATAAATCAAGGGGTCGTAGCCTCCTTCCAGTTGAAGCTGGAAAATTGAAGTCTATATAATAAGGGGGTTGTTCTCTCCTTCCAGTTATTTTTGGAAAACTATTTTTAAAAAGGCTTCCGTGGTTTTACCCCCAGAACTTGGGTTTCCACGTTAAAAACTACTGTGTACTATGCATCTCGCTATTTTTATACACATTGATGTTGTGTTGTGATTGGTGATCAACAACCTGCTTTTGATTAAAATTTTAATTAGTACAAATACTGATTCACCCCCCTCTCAGTATTTTAACAAAATCTACTAAAGCAATATATTTGTGTATGTTTGAAGCTCCTATATAAGGATGCTTTGCAATTTTTTTATAGCATACAACCTCTGATAGATCAAATAGAGTGTTCTTCATTTGCTATAGAAACCATTCCTTAGCGTGTTTGTATTTCAACATTTTCTTCTTCATTAATAAACCAAACAACTCCAATTTGAGCATAGCATCATCTACAAAATCTAGTTAACTACATATGGTCCTCTTTGCTCACATTTTGTAAATCAAATGCCCAAAACTACTACGAGGGAAAAAAGGTTTATTTGTCAACTTCTACATTTTGAACCCACAATCCCTTATTTGAAGTCAAAGACAATGCTCAACCAAGAATATGCATTTTCAAAAATAAAATTTGAATCCTGTGACATTTACTATGCCAAAATCCGACGAGGACTTGCATTTTTCCTCATATGCTAAAACATTTGAACTCGGTTACCTATGCGACATCACAAGATAGCAAAACAAACCAATCACATTAGCATGGCATGTTCTTAGTGATTATATCCTAGTTATTGTGAAGGAAGCACACTTAACTTATACTTCACCATAAGCTACTTAAAAATTAGCTATCCTAATTGTGAAATAGTAATTTTGTTCAATTTTATATTCTATATAGTGCAAACATACCATATTTACACATCTTGTTCCCTATAATCAAGGGTGAAATAGGTGGTGAGTTTTAAGATGTAACTTATTGCATACAAGGAGCGACTACATCTCACACATGCAAATTCATCCTTTTGACTCAATGGATCTCTCCCCCACAATTACCATCACCTAGAGTTGTATTCTCTCTACAAGTTTTATTTGTGAGCCCTTTCACACCTTGCTCCTTCTCTAGTTCATATCAAATAGGGAGAACAAATTATGCCTTCTTCTTTGGAAACTAATTTATTAAATTCAAAATGTGGTAAACAAATATTTCTTTGATAGTATCATGCATGAACTCCATTGGATTCTTCATTAAGAAAATCGTGTTGAATAGTTTCTACTTCATTTGTTTCCATTCCATTACTAAGTTGGATATCTCTAAATCAATCTTTACATATCCTCTTGATTAAATCTTTAAAATCTTCGAGTTGGCTTGGAATAGTTAGTTGTTGATCTTAAAACCATCTACCATTTTTGGTTCTCATTAATCTTATCTATTCTAAACTCAAGAGAGACACGATACAAAAAAAATCTGCAACTTTTTCAAACTATGAATTTCCTCAAAACTCGCAAGAAGATCTCTTACGATCTAAGACAATGCGGATGCCAAATGAAAGCATTATTTTTATTTTCTTGTATAACTTCCAACATTCAATTATCATTATTACTAGTTGGAATCAACTTCAACAACTTACCTAAACAAAATGTAGTTGTGGGAGATAAGTTTGATTCTCTTCGGCTCATGCTTGTTATTGTGAGAAGAGCCTACTTAGAAAGAGTGGACAATAACAACAATTGAACAAATATTTTATGTTTTGGAGGGACAGAAATCATCTTCTCTCTTATTCAATTTATATATGGTGTAAATGCAAGGTAGTGACAGGTTTGAGGATTGTTGAAATAATGTTACTGCAGAAGATATTTTATTGTATCTTTATTATGTTATTGTATCCCTCCTTTCCAGAGATGTTATTCCTCTGACTGGAGATGTCCTTGATGTATCTGGTTATGTAAAATGATTGAGATTAAACCTCCGTTGTAATTCAGGTCAATAGTACCCACAAAGTTATGGTTAAAGTTGTTGTTGTGTCTTCCTAGGCAAGTCGGCCTTGATGGAGAGATGAATTCGGCCCTGTTGGGTTATTAGACTTACCTTTTGATGTGTATAAATATATGAGGCGCCCTCCTCATTTGGACTCACTCACAACTAAAGTAAGTTGGCATGAGAGAGAAAGAATAGTCCATCTGGAGGAGAGGAAGTAGTCTATCTTGCTCATAAGGTCTTACACCATACTTGGTTGGATTCTATATTGAGGAAGTTTTGTTGGGTTTTCTCCTCCATGAGGGTTTCCCAAGATAAATATTTGTCTTCTTTGTCTTGCTGTTCTTTTCATTCTTTCAGTGATCTCTTTTTTATTGGGCATACAACTTTTAAAAATATAACATGGTATCATAGCCAACCTGAAAGAAGTCATTGTGCAACAATTTCTCTCGCCGTACAAGAAGCTAGGGTTTTCTATTCTGGACAACCCTCTCGATAGATCAGCTGAAAAATGTCCGTTCAACTCGCCCTAGGAGGGCGCATATTTCGGTGGTGATAGAATTCCATTTCGAAGATTTTCATTTTTGGACATGTCACTATTGTTGGGAAGAACTGGGGCATCACATTTTTCTGGGTTTTGTCCACAGTTTTGGAGGAAGGACTATATTTCTCAGCTCACCTTGGGGAGGCACATCTTTTCATCCATACACATTTTCAAGATCTCCAATATGAAAAATTAGGGTTCTCTATCAAACCCTAGGTCCATATGAAGTTGGTTCAAGGAGCAACCTTCCTACTCGTAAGTTCCACTTTCTATATTTCCATTTGAGGCTCTCATTCAGTGAAGATGAAAAACAACACAAAGCTCGATGAGAATCTTGAAGGAGCAGAGAACTTTAGAGCATGGAAGTACAAAGTCATGCTTATCCTAAAAGAACATGACCTAGAAGGCTATGTCAAATATGAAGTCCTAGAAACTGAAGGAGATGAAGCAAAAGCAAATCCTAAGAGGGATATGGTCAAAGCTAAGAGGATCATAGCTGACTCTATCAAGGATCAGCTGATTCCTCAAGTATCCTCAAATAAGACTCCAAAAGAAATTTTCGATGTACTAACCAGTGTCTTTCAAGGAAAGAACATCAACAAAAGAATGACCTTGAGAAATCAAATCAAGGGAGTGAAGATCCATAAGGCATAAACTATGCAATCATACTTCACCAGAGTATCTCAGATCAAAGAATTACAATTGGAGGCTATTGGAGACATGGTGGGAGAAGCATAAGTTGTAATTACCACCTTGAATGGTCTCCCAAGAGATTGGGAATAGTTCATCAGAGGAATCTGTGCTAGAAGAAAGCTGACCAAGTTTAGCAAAATTTGGGAAGAATGGATGTAATAAGAAGGAAGGATAGCTAACAAAGACGAAAAGCTAAATGAAGTTGAAGACCAATCCTTGGCAGCTCATGCAAGGAAAGGATCAAACAAGAGAAATGATTGTGATAATTGTCCTAGAAAGAATCATAGGCATCAAAGGAACTCAATACCTAAGAGAGAATTTATTCTTTTGAATGATTCACTTGTAACAAGATGGGGCACATCTCAAGGAATTGTCCTCTCAAAGTATAACAATTCAAGAAAAGAAACAAGAAGTTCCATGCCCATGCAGTTGAAGATGATGACCCAGTTGAAGAAAAGAACAATGAAGATGAAGACTCTAGTGAAGAATATGTCTTGATATCAGCTCTCACTGGATCACTCTCACACGGAAGTGGCAATTTGCTCTTAGACAGTGGTACTTCCATACATAGTCAGGTTCAGGGATGATTTTAAGGAACCATACTTATTTAAAAGTGTATAAATGTTGGTGAATCTTGCCAATTCTTAAAACACCAATTATAAAATGTTTGGCGATATTTTTCAAAAAGAATTTTAATTTTCAAGGATTTTATATCATTTATATAATAATTTGGAAATTTTTAGGGTGAAAAAATTTTACCCTGTCAAAATTGGGTGAAATAGGGCTTCAAAAAATGCAAAATGGCGAATCTTTTTCTGGAGAAAAACCTGGAAAAATAGCCCATGGGATAAATTTCGCCCCTAAAATTATCCTCGGCCATGTTACAAAGAATCTCTCTATTGTTTGAAAGACTCACCTCACAAGGTAAAGCTTGGATATGACTAGTAATATCCTATCAAAGGAATGGGAGAATCTTCTTACAGGTTGAAGTCAGGAAAGTCCATGAAGATGAAGGAAGTCTTATATTTCCCAAGTTAAAAAAAAAATCTCCTTTCTATCTCATCCCTAGATAAGAAAGGTTTCAGAGTTTCTTTTGTAGATGGAGAAGTCTTTATGGCCAAAGGGAAAGACAATAGACGATGCAGTTGTGATTGGTGAAGAAGAAGGAGGACTCTACAAGTTGAAGGGACACTCATACTCAGCTCTAACAACAAGTACCATCAACCCATGTGATTTATGGCATATGCGACTTGCTCATGTGAACTATAAATAATTGCCAATTGTAAGCAAGGTAGTCACAAGTTTACCAGAGATTCAAATCAACCATGAAGGATTTTGCAAAGGATGTGCTCAAGGGAAGCATACCGAGAACCCATTTCCAAGCAGCAACAGTAACACAAAAGGAACCTTGGATATTGTTCACTTAGATGTATGCGAACCAATGTCAGCCACTTCATTAAGCGGGTATGTTTATTATGCTTCTTTATTGATTACTATTCCCGCAAGACTTGGGGTTTACTTCTTGAAGGGTAAAGATGAGGTATTTGAAGGGTTCAAATATTTCAATGCTCTTGTTGAGAATTTATCTGAGAGGAAGATCAAGACCTTGAGATCTGACAATGGAGGGGAGTTCACTTCAAATGAATTCAAGTATTTCTGCTGAGAAGATGGGATTCAGAGGGAGCTCACCACACCATGATAATTCTCAGTAGAATGGAGTCACATAAAGGAATAATAGAACTATTATGGAAGCTATGAAAGCCATGATCCATGATCAAGACCTACCCATGCACTTATGGGCTGAATTAGCTAGGAATGTAGTATATGTCCATATCATAATCTTCCACGGCGCTCTTGAGAACAAAACTCCAGAAGAAATGTTCACCAAAGGGAAGCATGAAGTCAATCACCTAAAGATATTTGGTTGTCCTATGTTCATTCATGTTCCCAAGGAGCACATATCAAAATTGGACCCTTCAGGAAAGAAGGGAATATTTGTTGGAAACAATGATCAGTGACAATATTATAGCATTTACATTCTAGGTTATTGTCAGATCAAGATAAATAGAGATGTTATATTTGATGAAGATGCAACTTTCAGTAAGTCTAGAAAGAACCATGCAGATGAAGGTTAAGAAGAAGAACATGAAGCCCCCAGAGTTGAAGAAACCTATAGAATTCGAGTCTGCAATGTTGAAGAAGAACAAATATCAGAATACCGTGACATGACAGAGCCTCCAAGGCCAGTGGAGATACCTCAAGAAATGATCTCAAAAAAGAGAATACCAACTTGGGTTCATGATTTCATTAAAGGTGTAGAAAAATATGGAGCTCTAGAAGGAAGCAAGAGGCCAAGGACCTATTCTAGTTATGTCGCCTTGATGTGTAATCTTGTTGATGCAGAACCTACCTATTTTAAAGATGCTACAAATAAGGAGTGGATGGATGCAATGATTGAAGAATACCGGTCGATCATCAAAAATGATGTTTTGGATGTAGTACCAAGACCAAGAGAGAAGTCGGTTATTTCCTTAAAGTTGATATTCAATAAAAAACATTCAGCATATAGAAGTATTGAGAAGTAAAAGAAAAGATTCGTAGCTCGAGGATTCTCACAAAAATAAGGAATTGATTATGAAGATACTTTTGCACCAGTAGCAAGATATACCTCAATCAGAATTGTTCTTGCCTTGGCACCCAAGATGAAATGGAAGCTACACCAAATGGATGTAAAGATGACCTTTCTAAATGGTGTGATAGAAGAATAGGTATACATTGAACAACCTCCGGTTTTTGAAACCCATGACAAAATTTTGCATGTATGAAAATTGGAGAAAGCATTATATGGGTTGAAGCAAGCACCTAGAGCGTGGTATGGAAAAATTGATGGATTTCTGGTGAGCTTGGGTTTTACGAAGAGTAAAGCAGATTCCAACCTTTACTATAAGGTTGTTGATGAAGGTCTTATCATCCTGTTGCTATATGATGATCTATTCTTGACAAGTGAGGAAAATCTTATCGGTGAATGTAAAAAGAAGCTTGTTGTTGTATTCGAAATGAAATATCTTGGTATGATGCACTATTTTCTCAGTCTTGAAGTATGGAATTTACTAGACAATATTTTCCTTAATCAAGCAAAATATATTGTTGAGATCCTAAAGGGATTCGGGATGTTGGATTGCAAGGTGATGAACACTCCGATGGTGACTAATTTGAAGTTGTTGAAAAATGATTCCTTAGATACATTAAATGATTCATTGCATCGACAAATTATTGGCTGACTGATGTATATGACAAATACTAGACCAGATATATGTTTTGTTGTAAACACATTAAGTCAGTATATGGTGAAACTCCGACATGTTCACTTAGTTGCAGCAAAACATGTGATGAGATACTTTAAGGGTACATTGGACTGTGGCCTCAGATATGCAACCGATGGGATGATCATACTATATGGTTATACAACTTCATATTAGGTTGGGAGTAGAGATGACATGAAGAGCACTTTAGGAAGTTGTTTCAGTTTGGGATAATGCGTGATCTCATGTCTTAGCAGGAAGCAGACCTGCATTTTTCTTAGTACAACAAAGGTTGGATACATTGCAACATGGTCAGCCTGTAGCGAAGCAATTTGGCTTCACAAGTTGTTGTCTAGATTGTTTGATATAGAGATGGATGCGACTAATATCTATTGCGATAATAAGAATTGCATCAAGCTGACAAAGAACCTGATATTTCACGACATGCCAAAATAAATAGAGATAAAGTTTCATTACATTTGAGGCATGGTACAAAAGGGAGTTGTACAACTCCAATGTGTTCCTACAGAGGAACACATGGTTGATGTATTGACTAAGCTTGGTGTAGTCGGAAAAGGACCTATCTCGAAAGAGCGAGTTCTGATGATGATGATGATGATGTAGGTTTCCTGTTGCAGTGGTGTGGTATCTCTGTCTATGATTGGTATGTCTGACTAGGCTTGTTTGGACCGAAAGGGTTAGTAAGCTAGAGAAGTCTTGTTTCACCCTAAGGGGATTAGTATGTCTGGCTAGACTTGTTTGGCCTGAAAGGGTTAGTAAGCTAGACAATTCGTGTTTGGTCGCCAGGTAGATCCATTTGTACGGCTAGGCTTGTTTATCTCGAAAGGGTTAGGAAGCCAGACAATTCCCGATGGATCTATTAGAATACCCATCGTGATGTTGCTTCAGATGTGCTAGGGTCATGATTATGATGTCCTAGCACTTTGTGCTGCTGCTGATGTTGTTCCAGCACTCTATGTTGCTGATGATGGTGATGTTGTTGCTCTAACATTTCTATGTTGTTGATGATGTTGCTACATCATTGATACACTAATGATGATGTTGTCTCAACATTCTATGTTGATGATGTTGTTCCAACATCTCTATGTTGATGATGATCTAGCATTTATTTATTGATGATATTGTTTTAGCACTAACATGCTAACAATGTTGTTGTTTTTCTAGTATTTACGTACTGATGATGTTTCAGATGATGATGATGATCCAATATTCACATACTAATGGTGATGCTCATGTTGATGATGTTCCACGACGATGATGCTCCAATATGATGATGTTATGTGATGATGATGTTCCATGATGATGATGATTCTTCATGATGATTCTTCATGATGATGATGATCCATGATGATGATGATCCATGATGATTATGTTCAGTGATGATGATGCTCCATGATGATTATGTTCCATGATGATGATGATACGTGATGATGATGATTCATGATGATGATGTTCCACGATGATGATAATACTTATGATGTTGTTTCAATACTTCCTATGACATATAGATCCAATATTTTGTTGTATAGATGTACTTTTTGTTGCTGATGATGTAGAATACCTTCCTTGTTAAGAGGAAGTGTTGAAATATTGTAACTACGAAAGATATTCTATTATATATTTATTATGTTATTGTATCCCTCCTTTCTTGAGATGTTATTCCTCCGATTGGAGATGTCCTTGATGTATTTGGTCATGTAAAAGTATTGAGGTTAAATCTCCATTGTAAGTTGAGCCAATAGTACCCACAAAGTTATGGTTAAAGTTCTTCTTGTGTCTCCCTAGGAAATTCAGCATTGATGGAGAGATGAAGTCGACCCAGTTGGGTTATTAGACATACTTTCTTATGTCTACAAATAGATAAGGCACTCTCCTCATTTGGACTCAATCACAACTCAAGCATTTTCACATGAAAGAAAAATAAGAGTCCGATCTGGAGGAGAGGAAGTAGTCTATCTTGTTCTTGGGGTATTACATTGTACTTGGTTTGATTCTATATCAAGAAATTTTCATTGGGTTTTCTCCCCCATGTTGGTTTCCCAGGATAAATTTGTGTCTTCTTTGTCTTGTTGTGCTTGTCATTCTTTTAGTGATGTTCTTGTTATTGGGCATAAAAATTGTAAAAATCTAACAAAGATGTTAAGGCATTTTATATATACCCAATGAGGCCTGAGAATGTTTATCTCCTATTCAATAGTGGGATGACACACACAAAATGACCAAGAGTGCGTTTTTTTATTTTATTGCATCTCTTTACTGTTTTGGTTATACCAAATCACATTAAGATGAAAATTGAGAAAAATTCATAGTCTTGAATGTTATTTCCCCTAAATAATACTTTTCGTCCTTTATTGAATCCATTTCCCCTTGTCAATACCTTCCTATCCAATTATTGCAGGGGAGGTGTTGTTATCTTCTATGCCAAAAATAACAAGTTGTGTTTGCACTTACCATCCTCTCTAAGCAATCAATGTTTGCAATGATGAGCATGAGTTGGAGAGATATAGTGCACATTTATTATTTATATTCATGTGTCCCTATTATTCCCCTATTGTTACTAAATCTTGTCTAATTGTCTCAATAATCACCTTTTGTTTATTGTATTTGACCAACTACTATACACAAGAAAATAGTTGAATCCCATGTGCAAAATGTTATGCACTTATACGACAATATATAGTTCGAGCTCCCACACACTTTAAATAGGAAATACTTATAGAGAAACAAATTCAAACCATAACAATTGCATTTCCAAACTGAACATTTCACAACAAGTATAATAACGATCCTTAAAATCGTATAGGACATATAGTTCAATAATTCAAACTTCATGCTCCTAATTCTTTGTGTTGTAATTGAAGTTGTAGATTGTGGGTGTCATTATATCTATGATATTTCTATTTTCTTTTGTCATTTACAACCCTACAACATCAAATAATCCAAGGGCAAGTTGGTTACCTACATAGGAACAATGATGGCTATATAGCCAATTTTTTAATACGTTGGGTATGTGCATCTAATAACCAAGGTCAATTTGGTTACATACAAAGGACCAATAATGGCTATATAGAAGAACCCACGGGGTTGCATTATTCACAGGACAAGAAACAAAGAAGAAAGAAACAAGAAAATATTTAAATATAGTTATGATGGATTTGTTTCTATATTGAACTTGTTTAAAAAATTTAATAAGTGGAACATACATTGGAGCCCAATCTAATACACTTAAACTAAGAGGAGCTAACGTGATTTGGTGAAAGGGTGATGGTGTGAAAAATACAAGAAATATTTTCTATTCTTAGATGATGTTATGGTGAAGATATCCTATGGATTGGGGTGGACCACAACAAATAGGATGACACCAGAAATAAATCCATTTCCAATCATGCTAAACATATAAGCAAAACTAACACTAAGAGACAAAGGGGGCGTACCTTATTCCGAACGTTTGAAGTAGATCCCCGTTGCGCTTTCAATCAAGTTTGTACCTACACATTGCTCTCAACAACAACAAAATGTACACATGATATATGTAAAGCGTTAGTACCTAATCTAGAATGATATATTCCAATACATGATCAAGGTAATCACATCCATGGATAAAAAATATTCATAATTACACATGCAATGGATATTTCTATTAATACGAACAAAGATAAATATGACAAACTCTATTGGCACCTCTTCAGAATCGAGAAACTGAGTCCCTCCACCTAGGCATCCACCACTTCAATCCCCCATATAAAGGAAAGCTTGCAAAGATCAAGGCAAGCTTGGGAACTAGCAATAATGGTTGCTTCAAGGAAAAAGGGATGAAGACTCAAGTACACAAGAATGGGGCATAATTCCACTATAATGTATTTTCTCTCCAAGTTATCCTCCTCTAATGCTTCATAGTAGCTCAATATATAGTCATTCTATAGGAGGTGAATGGTTGAAGTGGAGCGTTTCCCGACATATGGAAGACCAATAGACAAGTCCTTCGTTACTTAGTGGGGGGAAACTCCAAATATTTTTTTTTTTGAGCACATTTATTGATGTATGTGAGTGACAGTGGTGCAAGCTACGTATACGTAGGTTGTAAAATTGCCACCCGCATATATATATATATATATATATATATATATATATATATAAGTGTGTTTTAAGGAGTTCCATTGGAGCATCAGGGTCACAATGAGAAAAAAGGGGTAAAAGGAGTTTGCATAGGGATAAGGATAGGCCATCCATGCATGATGCATCAGGTGTGGCAAATCACACAATAACAGATGCCCCCTAATGTGTGAGGTTAGAGGGGTACTTGATGGTTGAAATACATTATCATAGCCGCAGAAGTGTTGTAATGATACTCGAGTGGAGAAACCAACCACTCGTCAGTACAATACAATAATGGATCTCTACATATGACTGCAAAGACATAACGACCCCGGATACATAAGAGTACAATGCCCATGAATAGGCATAATAGACATATGTCATAAGCCATTAGAGGAAATTTGAGGTCTAAATTGGGCCTCCTAAGGAAAATAATAAAATAATAGTTAAAATAATAAAATAATATTTATTAATTTTGGAAGAAGAAAGAAAAAAACTACTTTTTGTTCGTATTTTTGACATATCTCCTTGTGTTTTTACTCAAATTTCAAGAGAGAGGGATCATTGGATGCAGAATTGAATTCTGCATCCAACGAGTACTCACACTGTATACTTTTGACGGACCCCGCTACCCCAAAAAAAGAAATACTTGAAAAAACGTGATGATGATGTCATCATCACATTTTTTCAGGAATTTCTTGTTTTTGGGGTAGCGGGGTATGTAAAAAGTATACAGTGTGGGCACTCGTTGGATGCAAAATTTAATTTTGCATCCAACGAGCCCTCCCGCTCGAAATTTGAGTAAAAGCACAAGGAGATATGTCGAAAATACGAACAAAACTGTAGTTTTTTTTACGACAAATATGTCAATTCAACCATTATGGTTGACTCATTTTACTGAAATTCTATTGGTTCTTGAATTCCAAGTCACATGAATTTATTGTTGGCTCATTTTCTTATAAGGCCCATTTTAGACCCCAAATTTCCTCTAATGTGGTCATCACCACATACAATATACAATGATGTAAGGTATCCATACTGAATAAAGACATCAAATGGTACACGTGATGAGAGGTGAAATATCATAGACACTGACACAATCAAGGAGGTAGTACATGTCCCATCACTTGAATAAAGGTGTTATAGTTGAACATGTTGGACCATCATCTAATTACTAGTCATTGATGTATACCATTGACAGACACGAGATATCCCATCGATAATGATAATGGGAATCAAGATACATAGTGCAATCAAACAAGTGTGAATATATGTGTTGAGGTTGAACACTTGTGAGAGTCCATCAACTAGGGGACATTGATGTATTCCCAAAGCTGTCGATGGTGAGAGAGCCTACCACTGATGATTGCAAGTATCAAGGAACTCAATGGACTCTATATCCCTATTCCATAATTGATGTTATGAAGTCGATGGAATGGAATCTGCCGAAAGGAGGGCTTCAAGTCACCCCCCATCAACCAACACGAGGTACACATCAACGCTGGATAATTTTGAAGAAGATGAACAAGGTGTGCACGAACCAGTAAGAACTGTATTGGGAATTGTCGACATGCAGAGACAAGATAACTGAGGAATGACCGACTCAGGATAAAAATTCCTTTGAACAAGAGCATAAGGTGGATGAAGACCCATAGGTATCATAGACTCATAAATGAATACTAGGACAACTCTGTGACACATAAGGCCTCAACATAGGCTCCATAGGTTTTGGAAGCATAACCAATCGGTGGAGGAAACTCAAAATAATAAGTACAACTCCTAAAGCCATATTAGTAACCCAACCAATGGATGATTGTACTGTGCTCTATTCGAAGTCGACACGACAACTTCCTATAGAAAGTAATATCATTTCCCATCCAAATTTTTATGTTTTATGATTTTTTGGTATTTTTCATATCAGGAAAACTTGAAAAAGAATAAAATTGCTTATAGTACACTAAGGAGGAAATGAGTGTTGCAGGAAAGCAGACTAGTTCCAAGCATTGTAACATACCTATGATCAATGCAGGATAATGGAACTCGAGGGGATGTCTAAGTTTGGGTAATGGGTAATCAAGTTGCAAAAGATATATGGGGGGCTATTCTTGGATAGGACTGAGACAAGCTCGGGCTATATTGCTTAAAAAATGAAGTAGGAAGGTGACTTAAAGCTCAATATGACAAGCAGACGTATGCAAATGTAGTTACAACTTGATGCAAAAGGTAGTCCCAACAGGATATGGTTAGCATAAAGTTTAAGAAAGAAAATGAATGTAACATACCCATAGCTCACATAGATCATAGGCCATGACTTACATCACTCTGATACCAATTTTTCACGTACCCATAGCTCATAATACGTATAAATTAAAAAAATTTCTTTAAGAACCATTATTGTCCTTTCAAACACAGGGCGTGGACATTAACACACTCTTCAACATTCATTCTCAGGGTTAGAAACCACTGCAATAGTCGTTCTTCCCTTTGATAGATCCATTTTGTGACTAGAAACTCTCTTCCGCACAGAACCTGTCATTTCTGCCTTCCTCCTCCCGCCCCGTGGAACCCGAAAATTGGAACACAAAACATGACGGAACATTAAACTTCCACCCTTCTGCCTTCTTCCTGGAACTCGGGAATTGGAGAACCAACGTTCGACGGAATCCTTTGACCACCTTTCTGCCCTCCGCCTTTATGCATTCCACCCAGAACTCAGAATTTGGAGAACCAACGTTCGACAGAATCATTTGACCTCCTTTCCTCCTTCTGCCCAGAACTCGGGAATCATAAAACTATCAAATGATGGAAAAATTTATCCATGGTTCCTCCTACCGCATTCTGGCTTTGCACCCTTCTGTGCGGAACTTGGGAATCAAAAAACTATCAAACGATGGACACCTCTATCCACGGTTATGCCTTCCACTCTCCGCATTTTCACCCTTTAGTGGAGAACTCATGAATTAGAAAACTTAACTTTCGTCCTTAGCCTTTTTCTGCACTTATAACTTTTGCTTTCCAACCTCGGACTTTGGAAATCGGAAAGTTAACTTTTTCCTTAGAAATTTTCTGCACTTTACCACTTTCGCCCTCCTCCTCCCATAGGAGGATCTCGTAATGCAAAAACCAACATTTTTCCTTGTATTTTCCCCTGTTTTCCACCTTCCTCCTCCCGCCTTCCGTGGGCAGATCCCAGAGTGTGGAAAACACACTTTCTGCCCCATTCAACTTCTCTTTGTCGACGTCCACCTTTCACCTTGCCCAGGAGGATTCCAAGGGGCGGAAACACTAAGTTAGATGCATTCTGACTCGGTAACAGGCTTCTAGCCTCCATGAATTTAGGTGAAATGCATTGCAAAAACACAAGGCATATACAAAAGTAAAATGTAGAAAAACATAACGAAAGTAAACTTCTAAATAGCCATTAATAAGCATTCAACATGATCATAATAACTCATAAGAAAATATATTGCATAAAAAAGAATGACATAATACTTATATTGGTGATGAAGCTATCCCGCAACTAGCTATGTCGCTGCAACGTTCCACCCAACCATAGGCCAATGTGTTCATTAATCTATCAACACCACTTCCACCCCCTAGGTGGGCATGATTTCCATAAGGAAATAGGGAACAATATTAGACTCATACATAGCCAGAACATAACACACAGTCAATCCAACAGATGGGTTTCACAGGCTACACGGCCAAGCCACCTCATAGTTGGGTTTCACAGACTATCCAGGAAAGAATCCAAAACACTGCTAGGTTTCATAGGCTATACACAGTTGAGCCAATAGATGGGTTTCACAGGCTACACAACCAAGCCATCATTCACATGTTGCTAAGGAAATGATTCACTCAGAGGTCAAATGCACACTAAGACTCAACCAAACCAGCTAACAGTTGGGTTTTTCAGGCTTCTAAGGAAATGAGGAGGAAGAATTGCTAAGATAGTGAGCTCAACCATAGAGCTATGGACACCTACACCAAATCTACCTATCTTGGCCTCCCACAATACCTACACACCTAACACAAGGAAGTATTCCCTTCACTGCTACACAGTTCCCTCAGGCCATACCTTCCCTTCCAGTGCTCTTCCGTGTGTGCATAAAGGATTTGCCAGCCCCTCTAGATATTTCTGTGAGGTTCCTCTCTTCACTAGGTTTATCAGCTGATTCTGGGCCTCTTCCACTCCTAAGTATTTCAGACCAAAACAAGGATGCACATCATAACAATCCACCAATGTAACCACAACAAAATAGGCTCCACTCACTCAGTAACATAGGAGACCATCGTGGAAACACCTTTCAAGACTCAGGAGAGTAAGAAAAACCATGCTGAACAATGAACTACTGAACAAAAGCATTGGGAAACCAGGTAGGACCACACTCTCATAAAATAGAGATATCTCCACTGTCCATTCAATTAGCAATACAAACAAGTTTCTCCACCAGGGAGAATGAGGAAACGACAAAAACACAACATAATCACTCTTTCCTGACTCAGGGTAGTGAACCACAAACAATGCATGTCTCCAGAATGAACGTGCTTTCACAACAACCATGCATGAATGAGTGAGCGTGTATCCCCCAGAATGATCATGATTCCTCCACCTAGAACAACAAAAAAACATTCTCGTGACTGAGAGAAAGGATGGACTGGCACGCATCCATGTGCTTACTTACTGCAGAAGCAAGAATGTGGCTTTCTAGTCTGTAGACTTGCAAGATTGCTCAGACAAGCAATCAGACTAACATGCCTTTCTTAGCCCAAGGTATTAAATGCCTCAACCAACTTCTGGAAGAAAGAAATGATTGAGGATAGAGGAAAAAAGTAGCTGAGGGTTCAAGGGTTCTCCCATTAACATCTGGCCCCACCCTAATGCTCAGGGGGTTTGACTAAATCCCCACCCTATTCCTTGTGAAATCATGCCCCCATCTCTTTCATGTTGCAGTGCATAGCTAGCCGTGGTATTTTATTAATTGCATATTGACATGATATATCAAAAACATACTATGTCTGATGTTACGAAGAGAAAAGTCCTATGGCTTGGGGGTACCACAACAGACAGCTTGACACTCGAAATCAATCTTTCCCAATATGCAAGCGAAACCAAACATCTAACACTAAGGGATATCGAATCGTACCTTGTTCTGGACGGTTCAAGTAGATGCCCGTTGAGATTTTCCAATTCACGCTTGCATTAGCAATTCTCTCTCAACAACAACAAACAAGACAAGCATGCTCTATAAGCAATTAAATACATCCATGGATACAATATTCAACAATGTATAAGCAATTAAATACATCCATGGACACAATATTCATATTCACATTCACATTAATTGGATAGGAAAAGATATTTCTATTAATAAAATCAGAGATTACAATAGTGACAACCTCTGTCGGCACGTCTACGAACCGGAGAAACCGAGTCCTCCACCTAGGCCTCCACCACCTCAATCCTGCATATCTCAATAGCAATCTCACAAAGAAAAGGAAAGATTGGGAAGAACACAAATTTCTCCAAAGGGACAAAGGGATGCAGACTCAAGTATAAGCAAATTGAGGCAACAATGGACTATATTTTCTTTGCTCTTCAATTCCTCATAATTCAATGTATCCAAGGGGTTCCTTATATAGTACTCCAAAAGGGTAATGGAGGGTCGAATCCGAGCATTATCAACGAATTTGGAAGGCCAAGAGTTAGGAGATTCAGACTCATTTGAGGAAAATTCCAAAAATGTTTGGACTTATGCACACATCCCGATGTACACGGGTTTGAGGTAAAAAGTAAAGTCGCATACAACAATAAACAAGGGTTTTTTAGGGATGATCTTGGAACATCAAAGGGTAATATAAGTCCATGGGGTCTAAAGAGTCTGTAGAGGGACAGGGGAGGCCATAAATATGTGATCAACCATGTGTGGTAAAATCAGCTATAACAGATTCCCCATAATGTGTGAGGTCAGAGGGGTAACATGATGGCCGAAATACATTATAAAATCCATCCCAGAAGTGGAGTAATGAAGACCTAGGTGGAAGAACCAACCACTCGTTAGTACAATACAATAATAAATCTCTGCATGTGACTGCAAACACATGGAGCAGTCTCAGATACATAAGAGTACAATGGCCATGAATATGCATGATATACAAAATGTGTCATGTGTGGTCATTGCCACGTACAATATACAATAGATCAGAATCTCCAAAGTGGATGAAGATATACAATAGATCAAGATCTCCATAGTAGCTGAAGATATCTGATATACACTAGAATCAAATCACGAGAGCTGATATGTCATGAACACTCGCACGATCAAGGAGGTAGCATACATGGAATGCCACCAAGCTGGAAGGTTTTCTACACGAACCGCTATGAGTACATGTCCTAATATGTGAATAGATGTGTCGAGGTTGAACATAGTGGTCCATCGTATGATTACCGACCATTGATGTATACCGTTAACAAATGCGAGATCGTCCACCGATAATGAAAATGGGAATCAAGGTACAGAGTGCAATCTAACAAGTGTGAATATATCTGTTGAGGTCGAACACTTGGAAGAATCCATCGATCAGAGGATATTGATGTATTCCCAAAACTGTTGATGGTGAGAGAACCTACCACTAATGACTGTAAGTCTCAAGGCACTCAAAGGACTCTAGACTCCTATTCTAGAATAAATGATATGATGTCGATGGAATGGAATCCGTTGGAAGAAGGGAATTAAGGCTTCCCCCATCAACCAACATGAGGTACTCAGCAACGCTGTATAATGTGGAAGAAATCGAACAAGATGTCCATGAACCAGTGTCAGTACCGGGAATGGCTGGCATGCAAAGTCAAGATAACTAAGGAATGACTGACTCAGGCTTCAAATTGCTTCAAACACGAGCATAAAGGAAAATGGTGACTGAAGGTAGAAAACATGGACTTGATATGCAAACTGGGACATCTTTGTGACACAGGAGGAATCAACATAAGCTCTATAGGGACTGGAAGCTTAACCAGTCGGTGGAGATAAACTCAGAGTAACTAGTACAGCTGATAAAGTCAAACTAATAACCCAACCAATAGATGTGATATACAGTGCTCTGTTCGAGAAGACACAACTCGACTACTGCCAAAGATAACATATTTTCCTGTTCAGATTTTTGGTTTTTTGATTTTTTTGAAATTTTTCAGGTATTTTGAAAAGCTTGAAAAAGAATAAAAATGCTTTATAGTACAAATATAGGAGGAGACAAGTGTCAGGGGGACAAGCAAACTAGTTCCAAGCAGTGTAACATGCCTATGCTTAATGCAAGGATATACGTGCAGGATAATGACACTCGGGGGAAGGTCTCATCCTAGTAAAAGGGATGATCAAGCTGCAAAATATATGTAAAAAGGATCTGCTTGGCTAGACATGAGACAAGCTCGGGCTATATGGCTGATAACTTAAAGTCAGGGAGCCGACATAAAGCTCAAGAAGGAAAGCAAAACTCATGAAATGAAATTACAACTTGATATATACAAGGGAGTCCCGAGGGAAATGGCCAGCATAAAGTTCAAGAGGAGTATGAAGCTCTTGCTCAAGGACATGGAGGTACTGAAAATGGACTCCCACACCCTAAAGGAGAAATGTCAGCATGGGCACCCAATGCAATATAGGATCTAAATAGGGTACCCATGTTTAGGAAAGCTTTACCATTCACATAATGCCACTTCTAACAAAAGCATGAAGGTTTTGTGACATCATGGAATGGGTTCGTACCTAAGGTTAATATGAAATGGTCATAAGGTCATGCAAAATGCAAGCGGATGTGAAATCCTAACCTATATGCCAGTTTAGACATGATACTTGTAATAGACATGAACGGGTCGAAGACATGGTCAAATCACACTCAAAACGGGATCCTACAACATCATATTAGTTCAAACGGTCCAAAATGGTCAGAAATGGTCAAAAACTATAGGAAGTGGGTAAAAATTTCAAAACAAATTCTATAAAATAGTGAAAAATTAAAATTTTCATACCATTTGAAAATTCACCCACCATAGTGTTTTGGTATCCAGAATTTCAAGAGCTGATTCCGGGAGCATCCTCTGATGAAATCACTACACCCCAAATTGTGCGTTTCGTCCCACGTGGAAATTAGGTCCATGTAGGGCTAGGTGGACGTGGAAAATACCATGATACCTTTGTACATATGAGGTTGTTTTGCAAACAGTCGCATATAGGGCCGCAAATATGATTTTCAAGGGCAAATACTCATGAAATTTAAAAATGTCTATGCAGGATGGTGCTAGAATGGAGAGAGAGAGAGAACATGGAGATGTTGAAGAGGCAATGCAGGTTGACCTCATGGCTCAACAAGCGCTGAGGGCTTGTGGGCCATACAAATTTTGGCGCCTTGGAAGCTTAAGAGCTAAGCCAAGGCTACTCAAGTTGCTAGTGGATTACTGGCATCCAGACTATGATACCTTTCAGTTGGGTGGCATGTCACTCAGCCTAGAGGTTGAGGACATATATTTTATCATAGGTTTGTCTCAGCGAGGGGAGGTGGTGAACCTCCGTTTTCATGGGCCATGAGGCGGGTTGACTATAGAGGAGTGCATAGCTGTGTATTGCCTTCCCGATACAGAGAAGGTTGGGAGTCAAATCTCGAAAAACACGATTCATAACCTGGGGCTGAAACCCATACTTATATTGGCATTAGGTAGGATGACAGGTTTAGCATCACTCCATCAGGCCTCAAGGCCAATGATGTTCTATGTAATAGAGTGCACATGAACTACGACATATGACTGGAGTACCTCGCTGCTAAGCATCATGAAGCAACAACTCAGTGATTGCAATATGGGAAGGGTACGAAACTTTGGGTTCGAAAACATATTGAGTGCATTATTTTTTGAGAGGGTGTTAGGGATAAGCCCTAGAGTTGACATTGCTCCACACGGAGTTAGGGATCCGGCTCGGCTACGCTGGGCCAATCTCATGTAGAGACTGGGAGGGGGAAGGGTGGCTAACCCCTATCCAACAAACTTCTTCCTCTGGTGGCGGAGACAGATAATCACCATAGATGACTACCCCTATGCAGGGATAGACTTCTGCGGAGATCCAGACATGCCCCTACCACTAGGATCATCATATGGAGACATAGGTAACGAACCCCAACTCACTTTTGTTTTTTGAGTTATAATTTTTATTTTTTATTTTTTGATATATGAAATCAAAATACATGTTTTTGGTGTGATGAAGCATAATGAAACTCTGTCATGTACATGCAGATGTAGGACCATGACGACTAGAAGTATTTCCTCATCATTGATGGAGGGGAAGAGGTGATGAGATCATGGGTGTAGATGCGAAGAAGATGCTCCAGAGCATCCACACTAACTTCGTTCGGTTGACACATAGGGTTCCCATGGAAGAAGTTGAGGACTTTCCTGAGGCTATGCAGCTCCAGGTGGTTGGAGTACCACGGGCATCGGTTCAGTTATTTCACCAGCTAGATAGAGCCATGATGTGCTACCATGATCAACACCCTCCTCCACCTCAGGCTTAGAGACCTAGGTGTATATTTTTGTATGACCGTGTAGTATATTTTGGTGGCTCGGAAGCCCCAATTTTGTATATGAAACTTTTGTATTATGACGTCACCTTTTTTGGATTTAATGAAAAATATTTATGATGATCGATTATTATTCTATTTACATGTGTAAAATGTGTTTGTGAAATGCTTTTATTGTTTTTGAAACAAATTCAAATCTAGTACATAGTTAGGATATGAATCAACAACTTGATTAATATTTCTTGAAATGTGAACGTATTTTATGCTCTCAAATTGTTGTTTTAGCAATCTTACATGCAAGAATATTTGTAACAATGTCGGATCCCTAACATGATACAAGACATTAAGTTGAGAGACCACTAACTGGGAATCAAGACGTACCTCAAGAGAAAGAATACCATGTGAAATGGCATCACTTAATAATTCAATCACGACACTATATTCAGCAACATTGTTCGACGAAGGCCGTAAACATACGCCTCCTGAAGACAACACTTGACCTGTAGGAGTATAAATCACCCAAGTAGCCGAAGCTGAGTTTTGAGTTTGGCGGCCAACACCATAAACGAATCCTATGTAAATGGAAAACTCGATCGACATCTGCCATAAAAAATGAAATCCAATCAAAAAACCCAATCACCATAAGAAGACCTAACTATGCAATGAAAAATGTACAATAACATACAAAAAGTCAGCCTTGGCTAAAGGTCATGCATAGTAATTTTTAAGATAGAGCCCATTTCTAGGCTCTTCCAAGGCCATCCGTTCATAATCCACCAACTCATAGGCACCTTTCTCTAAGACACACTTAACCACGTAAGGACCATGCCACATCAAGTTGAACTTTCCTGGCCCCAAGGGTTCCTTATCTTGATCCCACAAAAGGACCAAGTCACCTTCACTAAACCTCCTAGGACGAAAAAACTTATCGTATTGGAACTTAACGCGATGCTTATTAACGTCAAGAGCCAATAAAGCATCTCGACACTGCTCATCAAGCTACTCCAAGTGGACCAAACGTTCTTCCAATGCGAAAGTATCTGGTAAAAGCTCCACAACTAGCTACAAAGAAGGGATTTCACATTCAACCGGTAATACTGATTCCACCCCATGCACAAGCCAATAGGGATAAAAACCAGTGGCAGTCTTGACTGCAGTTCTATAGGCTCACAAAGCAGGATACAACATGATATGGAAATTATTCTTTCTCTGTGCGATGGTTCGTTGGAGAATGGACTTAAGTAACTTGTTCATTGCTTCAACCTGTCCATTCGAATGAGGATAATAAGAAGAGGAATGCTATTTATTATACCCTAACTTTGAAGACAACTCTTCCATAATTTTGTTTTGAAAGTTCCTACCATTGTCAGCGAAAATATCCCTCGAAATGCTAAACCGGGTGATAATCTGGTTAAATATGAAATGCGCGGATGTTTCACTGTTGGATTTGACAGTGGGCATAGCCTCTGTCCATTTCATGAAATAATCAATAGCCACAATAATATGACGGTGCCCCCCAGCCGAAGCTGGGTTACAATCCATAAATTTGATCCCCCACTTGGTGAAGGGACCGGCGACGATAATGGGATGCAAAGGGGCCGGACACGAGCACATATTCCATGCAAACACCTAGAAAGGGTGGCACCTTTTGACCACATTAACGCAATCTTTAAATAAGGACGACCAAAAATAACCCGCTCTCAAATTTTTTTGAGCTGTAGAAAGAACAAATAAATCACCACCACATGCCCCTCCATGGCAATCATTAAGCACGACCTTAGCTTCCTCATGAGTTAAGAAACGACGTAAAATGGAATCAACCCCACGGCGGTACAAAGTATCATCCACTATGAGGTAGTTCTTCGCTACGTGATCTAATCGTCGACGCTCATCTCGTGAGAGGTGAGTAGGAACCTTCAAACTTTTCAAATAAACTATAATATCCCCATACCAAGGGTTTGCGGTTGAGATGAGAAAGATATGCTCATCAACAAGAGAATCCTCATGAACCTCCCCTTCATCCAAATTTGGAAAATTCGATATGAGCTCAGCAAAAATTAATGATTTCTTTGACTTTGCCAAACAAACTCAAGATCCAAATACTACAATATCACAATCCATTTATTATACTTACCCCCAATCATCCTTCTGGTGAGGACGAATTGAAATGGATTAATGTGAGCTACGACCAAAGTTTAGCGAAGGAGGATATAATGCCTTAAACGCTGAACCGCATGTACGGTGGCCAAGGATAGCTTCTCAACATGGGTATAACGAAGTTCCACATCAATAAGGTTTCAGCTAAGATAGTATATGACATGCTCATGGATCTCCTCATCCTATGGAACCAATACCATACCAATCGTCTCTTGAGACGCGACCACATAAATAAAAAAGTCACGATTATAGTCTGGTGGACTAAGCACGGGGACCGATGCCAAGGATTTATTAAGAGCATTGAAAGACTCCTGGGCTCACTCATCCCAGTAAAAATGGGTGTCTTTCTTCAACAAATGCATGAAGCCGTTAGTCAATTTAAAAAATTTGATTACGAACCTTTGCAAGAAGTTCTCCATTCCTTGTAAACATTGAATATGTCGAATGTTATGCAGGGGAGACAATTGAATTATTTCCTCAACCTTCAAGGGATCGACTCTAATACCCTCCTTGGACACGATGAATCCTAGTAAATTACCAACCTTCATGCAAAAGATGCACTTGTGAGGATTTAACATTATTTGATAATGACGACATCTTTCGAAAACCAATCACAAATGATAAGGATGGCGCACTCTCAAATGAGAGTGAGCAGCTAGATCATCCAAATACACTTCAATAATATTTTTGAGATCATGAAAGGCAAAGGTCATGACCCATTGAAATGTAGCTCCGACATTTTAAGGCTGAAGGGCATCTTTCGATATGCAAAAGTTCCCCAAGGACAAATAAATGCAGTCTTATGTTGGTCCTCAGGTTTAATCTATATCTGACTATATTCGGAAAAGCCATACATAAAGGAGAAAACCTCACTTCCTGCACACTCATCCAAAATTTGATCAATAAATGGTGTAGGGAGATTACCTTTAGGACAGGCTCGATTTAAATCACGGAAATCGGTGCATATTCGGACCGCTCCCTACTTTTTATCCACTGAAACGGGATTTGAAACCCACTCTATCAAGGGAATGAGATAGGTAAAACCAGCTTTGAGTAGTTTCTCTATCTCTACTTTAATAGCGGGCGCTTTCCTAGGATTCATGGCACACAAACGTTGTCGAATTGGTTTTGCATCCGGATAGGTTTTGATTTTGTGTTCAACAATGCGAGGGTCTATTCCTTGAAAATCACGAAGTTCCTTGAAAATATTGGTGTACTCTTTAATCTCATCGGGGGAACAATCTGGCTCAATGTAAACATTGTCAATCTTACCAGGAACACGAGAAATATTGATAGGTATCATTGGTGACAGGTTAGCCATGTTCCCTTCAGCAATCTGACTAGGAGAGCTTAATGGGACCACGAGGCTGCCAACTTTCTCACTTAGAATCGCCCTAAAGTCATCACACTCTAAATGATCAAGCTTAGGGAGGAATATGATCTATGGTGCAACTCTTTCCAAGGTTGTTCTATCCCAAACATAGCCTCAAGAATAGCTTCATTCAACGAAAACCATCATCAAGGAAGTCTTGAGAGTGAGATGACTCTACTGCCCAAGCATGTAGTACATAAGGGTCCTCCTCCTCCGTCTATGAAGAGGAAGGACTAGGGTCGACAACATGATCAATATTAGCTTGATATGCAATCAATGTTGTAGGAAACGACACATCTGTCTCGGTAGGCATAGAATTATCACTCGAAGTACTCGGTGAAGGAAGAATCCAAGGATCCTCCATATGAGAAGTGCGAAAGGAGACCGAATTCAATGAGGTTGAAGCCCTACCAAGACTAGAACCAATCATAAGAACGGGAACATGACAACTAAAGGTTCCCATGAGAGAAGGATACATACCCACACCCACATTCTCAGTTGTTGGCTGAGAATGATCGATAATCGAGATAGAAGCTCCTGATGATGCTTTTACACACGGATTCTGGAAAGATTTTTTATCAGTAGTAACAATCTTGCCATCCAAAGGAAAACAAACCACTCAGAATAGGGAAGAGGCTACACCTTGCATATTGTACATCCAGTTCCTACCCAGTAAAATATTGTTGTGAAGGGGCACATCAACTACCTCAACCTCGATTGCAACAGTCTTCCCCCCAACTGGACCTCTAGGGAAGGAAGTATACCATGCGGCTGAAATGATCTTCCGTCAAAATCAATCAACATGTTCACAGATTTAGACAACATGGGAGAACCTAAGCCCTTTCAACAGGCCAAAGACATCTAGGAAGTGACAACGCCTTCATCAATCACAGTGCGCTTGATGGTGTAGTTGAGACACTCTACATGAATCAGAAGAGACACATAGTAAGGAAAGCGAGGTTGGATTCCATGAGTTTCAAATTTGATCATGGAAGAAGAGCTTTCATCACCCATCCCAAGAGCTGACAATAAGGCCTTTCTCTGCGAAGGAAAAGTCTGAAGCACTTCTAATGCATACATCGCACAAGGAGTCTGACCCAAATCCTTGACAATTGAATAGTTCTGGGTGGCTCGAGAATTAGGATTGTTCCCTGAGTGCTCCAAGACTCCCTTAGGAATGCGAGGCGAAACTTTAGGCTTATCCATAGGATTTTCAATTCACAAAGGGCTATTGGGTGGAGCAAGTTCTTTCCCAAGGTCTGGTTGTGATGTACCATAGTCTTTCGCACGCGTCACAACACTAGTAGCTTTCACCATGTTGATGCAACCGTGTCCACTAGTGGCATCTGATGGGTTTTGAGTTCCACTAGACGTGCTACCAGGATCCACGGTCCTCAAGTTCATGTTTTTATTATTCAGTAAAGAATTTGTAAACACAGTTGGGCCCTATGCTATGAACTTCGAGGCATCTTCCATACGAGGGCACAAGTGAGTGAGGTGATCATCCCCACACAACTTGCAAGGAAATTTTACCTTCCACTTCCCCCCAACATATTTGTGTTCTTGTCATTAGTCTCATTATTGTTTTTAATCCCACCCTTTTTTATTTTTTTTCCTTTCTTTTTATTCCTTCCAGGTTGCTGGTTACCTTTTGGGTTCGACAATTGCATGAAAAGTACATCCACCGACTGGGTAGGAAGAGACAAAGCTGTAGCTTGTCCTGACATAGACTGGTTAAGCGATAACTGGCTCACTTTTTTCGTAACCGAATCCATAGGTTTGGTACTTGCGGAGCCAACAATACCATCAGCATGTGGCCCAGGTTTAAACTTGGGGTCGAAATTGGAATGTGAAGCATTGGGTATGATCTCATAAAGGAACCCAGACTGAGCATAAATCAATTCCAACTGCTGGGCCCTAAAAATATCTTGGTCCTCATTTTGCACTTAGGATGTGGAAACATGCTTCATGATATAGGGTAACAACGACTTGAGAAACCACTCCAAAAGAAACTTTTGTGGTATAAAGGCTTTAATCATCCTCTTCCGTCTACGCCACTCTCGAATGTGATATGAAATGTGGGTGGCTTTGTCTTGCCAAAATGTCGACAAGAGTTCGATACTGGCATCTTAACGCATGGGTAGCTATAAGTGGTTAAGAAAATTCATAGCAATGTCATGGAACGAATAATATGTCCCCCAGGTAAATCTATATACCATTTCGCGGCAGGACCTATGAGGGTGCGTTGAAATAATATCAAACGAACAAAATCATCGTTCAAGGATTTTGAAGAGAACCAAAGATGGAAGGTCATAACGTGCTCACCAGGATCTTCACCAGACTTACCTTCTAATTTTGGAATGTCCAAAGGAAGTTTGGTAGGCACTGGTGGCCATGCTGGGTTACGAGATACAGGATCATTTTTCAATCTCTACAAATTGGGTAGATTCAAATTCGCAAGGAAAGGGAGCCTAGGTTGAGTCAGTTGGTTCCATGCTCCCTGATAGGACTGGTTCGCATAAGGCTGATTTCTATATACACCATGGCCTTGGCTAGTGGTATAGTAACCTCCTCCCATTTGACCCATATAGGGTTGCATGTAAGGATTGTGATTTGGAGTACCTTGAGGTTGGGGTGCTACAAAGCCATAATTAGGTGACTGATACGTGGGTTGATACCCGAACCCATAAGGTGTGTATGTTTGTCTGTAAGATGGTCCGTAAGAAGGTCCATAAGAAGTTGCATAGACTGGACCATGAGATGGTCCATGGGAAGGTCCATAAGATGGTCCATGGGAAGGTATATGTCCTGCTGACACATAAGGAGGCACATGGCCCTGTGACACTACGGTGTTAGCAGAAGTAGAATGGACATGGATAGTAGTGTAAATCTGACCAGAAGTCCCACTAGAGTTAGGAAGAGTATGCGTGGTCTGAAAATCATTTGAAGGGATTTGTGTCGAAGATGATGGAATATAACTCGTGCCGCTAATATTCACATGTCTAGGTTTTGGTCCCTGAATAGGAACACTAGTGCTAGGCCTAGGTTGTGTGTGTGAAGGAACCTCCACCACAGGGATGGAAGGTGTAATGTGACTAGTGCTACCAAACCTCTTTGTATGGAAAGGAATGGAAGTCCCCCCAGGCACAGCTCCACAGTCAACATCCGACTCAACATGGGGTTCCCGACTGGTCTTGGGAATATCGGGCATGCCATACCTAATAATGCTAGTGCTCGTTGGTGCGTGGCGAGTCTCATCACCCGAAAGCCAATACCGTCAATTAGGGTGTGTGAAATGTATGAATCATGAAGGATATTCATGTGTCGGTCCAGTAGAATGATGACCAGACCCTACCAGAGTCCCATATGTGCTCATAGGTTCATCCTCCCATACATGACAAGGGAGATCAGGGATCTCCGTGATCTTAGGCTCATGGTCACCCATGGTGTGTGAATCAAAGTGAGAATAAGTCTGGCCGGAATGTCCGATTCTCTCTCCCAAAGGAGGAGGAGACATAGAATTCGGAAGCCCTCCTAAATGATGAGAACGATAAGGTGTCGCACCTGGATCCACAACGACTCAAAAAAAAAAACTCAATCTAGCTATGCAACCCTAAGCAATCTAGTGTGCACAGAGCATACACATAAGAAAATATAAATCCAAATCACAAGCAAACCAAGGGTAGGATAAGTGATCTCTCCAATGAAGTAGGTATGTCTCACCTAGGAGAGGTTTGAGAATCCCATACACAATAAGCAGAGGTTTGTAACCAATTATAGTGGCCCTCAGCTTCAATGCATATAGCGACTGTGCTGTCCGACCCCTACCTGGCTAGGACAAATGTAGAATAACCTTTGCAAATACCCCCTCGATAACCTAGGTAAGGAAACTAGGGTCACCTCAATACAACCAATGCTCAAACGGACAGTCACAGGAGGTATCGACTGTATGGGCAGGGTAGCAAATCCCAAAGCGTGAAAGCACAAAACGGTACCCCAAGGGTGCGCTGACCATACCTCAAAGTGATCCAGATGGAGATTGGTGTCCACCCACCTATTCCATGGGCTCAAAACAATTGTCCATTGTGGCAGTTTCCTAGTTATTTTTCTACATTTTTTTGGGCCCAAACTTTCAGGGCCGTTTTGAGGCCCTAAACGACAATTTTTGGATATTTGGGGCTAAATGGTTACCATCGACATGCATTTGGCCAACCAAAAGTTTTAAAGCTTATATAGACCTTTCCAATGAGCTATCGAATGCCCAAATCGAAGATCGTATGCAAAAGTTATGACTCTAGGAAGTTGACTGTTCAACTTACCACCTTAGGGTCGCAAACTTTATGACGGTTCATCTTCTAGGGTTACGTTTTGGACTTTTGGGGTTCTCACCCTCATTATTATTATAAATAGGCCCCTTTGGCCTCATTTTGTATTCAACTTGGCATGGATGAGCGTAGCAGCCACATCTCTTCTCAGAGATAGCTACCACCATTCTAGCAATTGTATTATAGTCTGTTCTATTTCCATAATTTAATAGAATATGTGTTTACTATATCTTTGTTATCTTTTCAATATGTCTATTATTATGAATCTGTATTTTTTCTTTCATTTTGTTCACACATAAATCCGGATCAGTGGTATCAGAGCAATTTGCTCTTTGATTGTTTCTCGGCGCATGTCCCCGAGTACGAGGTCTGAGTATAGAGAGTTTGGTCTCGAAATAGTTTCACTTGATCATTCTCACCGTCCCAAATGATCTCCCATGGTGGAAGAAAAGAGAGATGATGGAGCAGGAGATCCTATCAAATCACTACTCGAGGAATCCCTCGAGCAACAAAGGAACAAGATGATGGATAGTTTTGCCCAAATCCTTCTGTGAATGCCGGTAGCGGCAAGTGCATATTCAACGAGCAGCCGGTTCAGGGATGCAAATCCATTCAAGGTACAAGTTAACTTTGATATTCCTTTATTTTAAGGAAAAATCAATGCAGATGCCCTAGATAATTAGTTGAATTTTCTAGAAGGGTATTTCTCTGTCCACAATTTTTTCGACAGAGAAAAAATCACCTTTGCGCTCCTTAAGGAAGTCCCCCATGTCCAAAATTGGTGGGTTACTTATTGTGAGTAAAACTCATCAGACGAGTTTGGAATGTTTGAAAAAAATCCCACTTGGGCCTCTTTCATAGATTCCTTCAGGGAACAGTATTACCCTGTGGGAAACTATGATGACCAGTACACAAAATGGACCATTCTACATCAAGAAAGGGACCAGACAGTGTCAGAGTACACCAATAACTTTGATACCCTACGTACAAAGTTGAGTATCAAGGACTCCGAGCGGCACCTAATTCTGAAATATCGCAGTGGTCTACATTGGTACATCCGAACTAAGATGGACTTCCTCGACATCTCTTCACTTGGATCCACCTATTGGTATGCTGTCAAAATCAAGGAGAAATTTCGACAAAATAACAAGTGAGACTCTGGACCTGCGCACCCACCACATAAGCAAGGCAAGGGAAACCCTGGCCTGTAAAATACAGAACAAGGAAAGGACAGCCAGTCCCGCCAAAAGCAAAGAAGGGGGATGGAAAGACATAGAAAGACACCGGTAAGTGGTGCAAATTTCATGAAATCCCTTGGCACAACACTGATGAATGTCTCTCAAAGCAGTCATTAGTGGCCGAGATCAAATCTTCAGAATCAGATCCTGATTCTGATTCCAAGCCCAATGCCACAACCACATACAATGGGAGGTAGATCATTGATACAGACCCCACTTCCACGGTTGCTATTGCATAGATTCAATTAGAGGATCTTGAAGAGTCAAAGGCAGAGGAGCGCCTCTTCCACTCACATATGTGGGTGAAGGGAATGCCTCTACATTTTGTTGTTAACAATGGTAGCCAAAAGAATCTAATCTCAGCAGAAGTCATCAAGAGATTGGATCTTCCAACAACACTACACCCGCAACCTTACAGCATCGGTTGGTTAAGCCAAGGACGAGGTATCCGCATTACTCAACAATGCCTCCTACCATATGGCATCAAGCCTTTCAAAGACGAGGTACTGTGTGATGTCACCCCACTTGAAGTCTGTGATGTTCTTTTAGGACAACCATATATGTGGAAGCGTCATGCTGTATATGAGTCACAGCCTCGCAACGTCATTATTACTTTGGGAGGAAAACTCTATCGAATACCAGAGACCGTTGAGCCTAACAAAGTCTCACAAGGTAGGAAGATAAGCTCCCACATCAGAAAATTATTCCTCTTCACAATTGTGTTCGAAAGAGAACATAACATCATAGAGATCTCCACACCCTCTGCATAGGGTGTCTTTGCTCATCAGACACAAGAAGAAGACAGAGCCATTGTTTCCTAATCTATCCGAGTACCTCTACAATGAAGGCCAGGAATTCAAGGTGCTCGTCCAGAAACAAATCATCCATACAAAAATTACATCCCTCTCAGGATTTCAAAGAAAGGAAGCCTCTTCACTTCAGCAAATGTCGCACCAGGAGATCAACTCAACACACGGCTCGAGATATGATACAGGATTCGACGCAATGGAGACCATTGCTTCCTAAGGAGCGAGGATTGATCCAGATGGATATCGGTGGCCACCCACCTATTCCACTAGCCCAAAACAATTGTCTGTTGTGGCAGTTCCCTAGTTAATTTTCTACGGTTTTTTGGGTCCCAAACTTTCGGGGCCATTTTGAGGCCCTAAACGACATTTTTTGGGATATTCGGGGCCAAATGGTTGCTTTAGGCATTCATTTAATTGACCAAAAGTTGTAAATATTAGATATACCTTTCCAACGAGCTATCGAATGCCCAAATCAGAGATTGTATGCAAAAGTTATGACCCCGGGAAGTTGACTGTTCAACTTACCACCTTAGGGTCGCAAACTTTATGATGGTTCATCTTCTAGGGTTATGTTTTGGAATTTTGTGGTTCTCACCCTCATTATTATTATAAATAGGCCCCTTTGGCCTCATTTTTTATTCAGCTTGGTACGGATGAGCGTAGCAGCCACATCTATTCTCAGAGATAGCTACCACCATTCTAGCAATTGTATTACAGTTTGTTCTATTTTCGCAATTTAATAGAATATGTGTTTACTGTATCTTTGTTATCTTTGAAAAATGTCTATTATTATGACTCTGTATCTGTTCTTTCACTTCGTTCACACATAAATCTGGATCACAAAGGCCCTCAGATACGAATAAAATCCTGGAAATATCTTCGTACTCACAGAAAGTGACTAGGGGTCATCCCAATCACAATCATGTGCACTACCTCATGCTTAAATCCCGTGTAAGAGGAGCATCCTGAGAAATGAGGAGCATGCTTAACACGGGAGTTAAGCATGAGGTAGTGCACATGAGGAAAAAAATTGCACCTCATGTAGTGACATACCCTGTTCTTCATTCTAAACATTGCACTTGGCATTGCCTGTTAGGTGTGCATATTTACTTCACTGCTGAGTCATAACTTCATTAGTTGCATGACCATTTCCCCTTTGAGTAATCACAGCCAATTAAAATCAATGCTTAATAAAATGAATTACACTCTTTTCTTTTATAGGGTGCATCAACAAGAATAGGTTTTAGGGTCTTGGAATAGTTCATTGTGATTTAATTCTCCAAGAATACTAAACAAAACAAGTAGGTGTATGTCCAGGTGAGAGTGTCAAACCCTAATGGACCTAAGCATGAGTTAAGCATGAGGATAACAAGAACAAAGACCTAATGGACTAATCTCAAAACAAAAAATGGATAAATGGATAACAAGAACAAAGCTTAAAAAATAAACTAAAAGAAGTCTCTGGTTAGAAACATAGGGTGTATACAGACACTGATAAGCATCTAAGAAGACTCAGCAATCAACAGAACTCACCCAGCAACACTTAATCCTCCAACTAAGGCTCAAAATCAAAGCATACGTGACTGTTCTCAGTAAAAGCGTGTACATACGCGACTGTTCAAGGAAAACCCGCGTTTATATGTGACTGTGAATGAAAAACCCGCATATAGGAATAAAAATGTAGAAAAATAGGGAAAACAAACAAGCTAAGACCAAATTTACTTCTTCAAGACCCTACTGGGAAAACATACCCCCAGACCTGACAAAGAAATAGATAAATCAAGAGCAATTCAAGTACATTGAATACCAAAACCCCCAAAAACAACAACTAGGGACTCTCCCCAGCGGAGTCTTCCTATGGCTTGGGGGTACCACAACAGACAACTTGACACAAAAAATCAATCTTTCCCAATATGCAAGAGAAACCAAACATCTAACACTAAGGGATATCGAATGATACCTTGTTCCAGACGGTTAAAGTAGATCCCCGTTGATATTTTCCAATTCACGCTTGCATTAGCAATTCACTCTCAACAACAACAAACAAGAAAAGCATGCTCTATAACAATGTGTTAGACCTACTCTAGCATACATATTCAACAATGTATAAGCAATTAAATAAATCCATGGATATAATATTCATATTCAAATGCACATTAATTGGACAAGAAAATATATCTATATTAATAAAATTAGAGATTACAATAGTGACAACCTCTGTCGGCACGTCTATGAATCGAAGAAACTGAGTCCTCCACCTGGGTCTCCACCACCTCAATCCTCCATCTCTAGATAGAAATATCACAAAGCAAAGGCAAGCTTGGGAAGAACACAAAGTGCTCCAAAGGGACAAAGGGATGCAAACTCAAGTATAAGCAAACTGAGGCAACAATGGACTATAGTTTCTTTTCTCTTCAATTCCTCCTCTTCAATGTATCCAAGGGGTTCCTTATATAGTACTCCAAAAGGGTAATGGAGGGTCGAATCCGAGCATTCTCAAGTCATTTGGAGGGCCAAGAGTCAGGATATTCGGACTCATATGAGGAAAATTCCAAAAATGTTTGGACTTATGCACACATCCCGATGTACGTGGGGTTGAAGTCAAAAGTTGTGTGTACACGTGAGTATGGGTTTAAAATTTGCGTACAACAATAAACAGGGGTTTTTAAGGGATGATCTTGGAACATCAAAGGGTAATATAAGTCCATGGGGTATAAAGAGTCTGCAGAGGGATAGGGGAGGTGATAAATATGTGATCAACCATGTGGTAAAATCATCTATAACATCTGACCTTGCACAATAACCATTGGCATCAACCTTGATCATCGATATACAAAATACCAAATCAATGGTAGGGCTTTGGCCTTGAGCTCCTTGCCATGATTCAAATACAATAAATTCATCATGTACAATCAAAAATACCATGGGTTCAAAACTGAGGTGTTACAATGAAGGTCTTTACTCGAAGACATGGCATGACTACTAAAGAGACTCCCTGACCTAAAGGAGGACACTTAGCATGGGCACCAAGTGGAAAAACATGATCTAACTAGGGTACCCATGATAAGCAGATCTCTAACACTTATGTGAATCCACTTCTAGTAGTAGTATGAGGGTTCTGTGGAATCACAAAATGGGTTTGTGCTTATGGTTAAGGTGATATTATCATAGGATAATGAAATATGCATGCATAAAAATTTATCCTATCCTATATGCCAGTCCAGTATCATACCTATCATAGGCGTGAATGGTTCAAAGTCTCGGTGAAAGTGCATCATAAGAGGTTCCTATACAACAAGATTAGCTCAAACAACATCAAATGGTTAATAAAAAGTCCAAACTATAGGCCAAGTGGGTAAAAGTTTTTTTTTTGATAAATAGTAAAAAATGACATTTTTACCATACCATTTTTTTTAACCCAAAATAGTGCATTTGAAGAAACTTGGACTTTGAAATTTCAAACGTTGATTTTAGGAGCTACGTTCCACATAATCCAGTGTTGTCAGGACCAGGTGATTCGTAATCTCATTCTCTATCGATTTCATGCATTCTTTTTTATTTTGGTGGTGGATTTTTACTCATTGAGCAACCCAACTTGGGGATACCATCCAACATGGGTCATAGTTCGTCAAGCCATGTATAGGGCTTGATGTACGTGGGAAAATAAAATATTTCCTACGTGCATATGACACTATCATAAAGAACAGTCATGTACATGGCCGAGTATGTCAAAATATATGGTGAAAAATCATAAAAATTGGTTTTTCTTTGGCATGATGGTTTTGGAATGGATCGAACGTGAGCGCGAGAGTGTTGATACGACCATCCTTGGAGACATAAATGCTCAACAAGCTCTAAGAATGTGTGGTTTGTACAAGTTTTGGAAACTTGGGGGTTTGAGTTCCCAAACAAGACTCCTCTAGATGTTCATAGATTATTGGGGGTTTGAGTTCCCAAACAAGACTCCTCGAGGAGACTAACTGAGCTTCCTCCTTCAATTAAGGAGAAAATATAGGTTGATCGACATGACATAAGATCCCCAAATCAATTAACTGATGGTTATTCCACCTACTTCCAGTTAAACTGAAGCTGTAAAAGCGTCTCCCTCATTATTGATAGATATTATACTAAGCTGCTACTGCTTATTGCATTGTTTTCATGCCATTTTCTATGTAATTGATCCATGAAATCTTTTGTAAGTTTTGTCTTGGTCCTCATATTAATGTGACTCAAATTTCATAAGTGGGCGGAGGGCTCACTATTGAGGAGTACACAATTGTTTACTGCATTCTTGACACATAGAAGATTGGAAGTCAAGTTCTGATGAATGCTATACAAATTCTAAGTCTCAATGTGATAGTTTTGATATTGGGCAAGATAACAGGTTTGGAATCACTTCATAAGGCTTCATGACCTCTCATGTTCTACTCAATCGAGTGCATGACGCCTATTGTATATGAATGGTCCACATCATTTCTGAGCACAATGAAACAACAACTAACAGGCCGCAAGTTGGGTAGGATCAATAACTTAGAGTATTCCAACATTCTGAGCACATTCTTTTGTTGGACACAATGGCCACACTAAGAGGGGGTGGAAGGTTAATCCGTGTGTGAGCAATTTAAACCTTTTTACCTTGAATTAACCAATCATAGTTTATCAAGCATTTATCAATCACATCATTATATTCATCAACTAAATAAACCATGAGTCATATGCATAATAATTACATCAAGAGAGACACAAGAATATATGTAATTTTAATCTTTATTTATGGTAATGGAAGACTACAATATTTTCAATTGCAATCAAAACCAACTGATGAAAAGAGCACTAACTCTCATAACAGGACCCAACATGGTTTTCTTAGCTCCAACTAAGAAATGGTTGAGGATTCAAATCCTCAAGTGCAATATTCTACTTGCATCAATATATGCTCATGTAACTCTGCACAACAACACCTCATCCCACAATCCAACTCAATCAACTGCTGCTAATCATCAACCAATTCTGTTTCTACCATTCCACTTGTCATCTCATCATCATTTCTTCTATTGTAGGTGTATCATTTCCATATCATCACTGTTGGTAAAGCTGCTCATGTACATCACTCCTCTAACTTATCATTAGGTATGTATAATCAAAACATCTTTCATAAGGTACAACACATCATCATGGTGTACAAGGTATAGTCATCATCATCAAGTATACATGTAGTTTTCATGCACCATCATTATCATTAAGTACATCATCAAGGTAAATGCATTAAGTATGCATCATATCATCATAGGGTTTGCATCATCATTGTTTCAAGTATACATCATAATCTATACATCATCATTAGAGTCTGCATCATTATTAAAGCATCATCATAGTGGAGCATGTATCAACATACCATCATCATAATGCATAAGTATGTGCATCTTCAACCTCAAGTACACATCAATGTTTCATAACCATTGTATACTATTTATATACCACTGTATACATCATTGTTTACTACACAAACTAATTCTCATTATTATTGATGTTCATCATCCCTCATCATATCATATGAGTATCAAATCATCATCTTAGTGCACATCATCATATGATGTACAAAATCATATCTTCATCAGCATATCATGTACATCAGCGTATATGCACTTTGCATCATATCATCATCACATCAACATCATGGTGTATGCATCATCAAAATAGGGTTTACATCATAGTAATTGTTGATGTATTTGTAACTTCAGAAGATGTTCTGATGTATATTATCATTGTATGTTGTTGTGCCCCCCATTGGGGATGTGTGTTACCCCTTTACAGGATGTATAAATTGTGTCTAGACCTTGAGGTACAACCTCTGTTTTAATTCAGGGCAATAGTCCCCAATGTAACATCATGTAATATGTACTTCTAGTCTCTCTAGGAGAGATGGGCCCCATGTGAGATGACATGTAGGCTAGAATGTTATATTTGGTCAGTGACTTGAAAGGGTATACATAGGGAGGAATTCTCCCTCATTTATATATAACTCATAAACTCTCAAGTGCACATGAGAGAAAGAGACAGTTAGAGGAGGAGGAATAGACAGCTGCTGAATACTTCTTATTACTGCTTTTGATCATCTTACTATTCTGAAGAAGTTTGTGGCGTTTTATCCTTTATGGTTTCCCTGGTGAAAATGTTTGTGTCTCATGTATATTTATATCCTATGCATTTTTTTGTACCTGTTATTCTTTCATATAAAGATCCTAGATAATCTAATCAGATCTTAAGAAAAACTAACATGGAATTAGAGCCTCTTTGAAAGAAGGCACTATGCAGCTACGTGAACTAGGGATTCCTAGTTGAAGGTGTTCTCTCCATTGATCATCAAGAAAGGAGGGCTAGGATAACTCACCTCACTAGGGCACATCTTTTGGTAGTAGCAGTTTTTGAATCAGAGACGTTTCACTGTGCAACTGAAATACAACTACAATGGCAGCTAATGAAAATTAGGGTTTCATTCCTGAAAACCCTAGAAGACTGAATTTAGTCATCTTAGCACTTTGGATATAAAGAGATATTGGAGAAGGCTCAGAAACCGAAAATTTTACAAGATGAAGAGAAATGATTTCTGTACATTGTGTAAAAGTTTCAGCCTTCATTAGAGGAAATTTCAACTCAAAATGGGCCTCCTAAAAAGAATTAATAAAATAATAGTTAAAATAATAAAATAATATTTATTAATTTTGGAGGAAGAAAAGAAAAAAACTACTTTTTTGTTTGTATTTTCGACATATCTCCCCGTGTTTTTACTCAAATTTCGATCGGGAGAGCTCGTTGGATGTGAAATTAAATTCTACATCCAACGAGTACCACTTAGCATACTTTTGATGGACCCTGCTACCCCCAAAAAAAAGAAACAGGTGTCCATGACCTGCTAGCTATGACAATTGAAGAGGTCAACCTACACACTAGGCGAAATCAGTACAAAACCAACACCGAACCTGCTGACACATCAGCGGAATCAACGTCTAAAATAATCAATGCACCTCTTTAGTTACACTCGTTCCCAGGGCCCCCCATTCGTCGGGTTGCCAAAAATGCCACGGTTATAGCTGCTGTCAGCTACAACATCATGGGTGATTTGGGCCAAACACCAACTGCCATGTCTGCTCTTGAGGTACTCAAAACATGCCCAACACAGCAGAAAGCCTTACTAGTCTCCCTTGGGGCCATAGACCCCTCCGACTCCAAGTTGATCACATTCGACACGGAGAATGGAGAACCACAAATGCCATCAACCATTGCCTTTCAAATCCCGGTGTCGATCTAAAATTTGGTTGTGCATCGATGCATAGTGGATGAGGGGGCATCCACGTTTGTTATGTCTACCCTAGTTTGGCAGAAACTTGGATCGCCAATTCTATAACCATACCCCAAAACTCTGCAGGCTTATGATGACCATCCCACTAAAGCCCAAGGAATCCTCCCCCATGTCCCCATCACAATAGCCAGGAAGATAGTTCTGATTGACATAAAGGTTGTCAATGCTCAATTGGACTATAACCTTCTCCTCAAAAGAAGTTATATGTATGCCATGAGAGCTATCGCATTAACTGTCTTTCATCTCATGATGTTCCCCCATGAAGGGAAAATCGTGACAGTTGACCAACTAACTTATCACGATCCATAAGGGCTAACGACACCCACCAACGTTATCCCTATGATCAACACCATTGATCTGCAAGGGATGACCACACACGCCTATGTTATCCCTGTGGTCAACACCATGGTTGACAACGTACTAGCCTCCCCATTGTTGAATGTGGGCCCTAGGTTGTTTTTCGATACCACCATGACGACTACTTTCCCCTTAGTGTCACCATCACTGACACCAAATGAGAATATGGACTTGTGCATGTTCTCATCTAGCACCGCTGCACCCAAACAACAATCGCAGCCGTAGCCCCAAACAAAAACACAACACCGCCCACAGCTGCAACATCATCCGCAGCCGCAGCATTACGTGTAGCACAACCACAACCTCATCCCCACATACAACCATCAGGGAGTTATCTGGGCTCCTCTCCAGTCCATACAATTCCCTTCCTCTTTCCCCCGCCTGATGTCATGAGCAAGCCAGTAATGGCCACCCTAAACCTACCCAACTTTACATTGGGATTTCCCATGTGGTATCTTGATCCACCAACTCAACCACCAATGCCCTAGGTAGTCTTAAACCCCGTGCAACCCATTATGGTTGAGTCTCATCCTCCACCCAGCCTGCAAAAACCAACCACTGCACCCGCACCCGCACTGCCCCACCCAAAAAGGGCCAGGGGCAAGAACGCAAAAGCCATCGCAGAGCCTTGACAGACCCCGCCTTGCGCCGTCTACGAAGAACAGGGCCATCCAAATTAGAACTGACCTGAGATTCCTATAATCCGTGTGCATTTGGATGCCATGGATACAAACGAAAACCACCCCGTGGTTGAGCTTCCAAGCGTGCCAACAGTAAGAAACAAGTCACTGAGAACAAACCATGCTTGCACCCTCTGCAAATTGTATGGACACTATTATCACCACTGTTAAGACTTACCTGAGTTTCAAATGGCTTTAACCGACCTCCATCAACATTCCCTTGAATCTGAGATCACCTTGATCGAAGAAGTTCACCCCCCACCTCCTTCTTCAGACACCATGTCCATTTACATGATGTCCAGTTCAACCGACCCTATTGTCTCCAACACCAATGATGGTCCATCAGACCTGTCTCTTCGTTGCTTCCATAATGATGAGGAGATACTTGAAGCCTTGGCTGCCCTCGAATACCCATGGGACGACATGCACCATCGCTCATTCTTCCTCCCCAAAGAACTTGTGTCGCAGTCTAACCCGTTTTTTGTGGAAACCAAAGATTTCATTCTTGGGAAAGTTGACTGGTTCAAAAACCCCATTCTGGCACCAAACGCCTTCAAAGAAGGGAACATGGCCAACATCTCGCCAACCATCAAAATAAACATCTCAACCAATCTCGAGGTTGTTGAAGAAATCATGCTGGGGGCATCCTGCTTCCCGAAAGAAGTTGCTACCTACAAATCTCTCTTCCACGAATTCTGCGACATCTTTTCCTGGTCTTACACTGAAATTCCCGACTTGTATCCATCCATCATGGAACACTACATCGACACATGGCCTAATGTGGCCCTCATACATCAAAAGAAAAGGCCCATCCATCCTTCCAAAGTGGCCACGGTCAAAACTGAGATAGAGAAGCTGCGCACAGTCGGCTTCATTTACCCCATTTCCTACACCACTTGGGTTTCTAATCCTATTCCCATGAATAAAAAATAGGGTACCATCCACATTTGCATAGAATTTCACGATATCAATGGGGCATGTCCCAAAGACAACTTCCCAACACCCTTCCTCGATCATATTATCGATTCATGCACTGGACATGAGGCCTTTTCCTTCATGGATGGATTTTTTGGATATAATCAAATTCATATCCAGAGAGAAGATCATTACAAGACTGCGTTCACAACCCCATGGGGCACATTCGCATATCGAGTCATGCCCTTTGGCCTGAAAAATGCTAGAGCCACCTTCCAACGCACCATGACACACTGTTTCCATGACCTCATTCACATCATGTTGGTTTGTGTTGACAACCTCATTGCGTGGTCACAGAAGCAAGCACAACACATAGATGACTTACGGAAAGTATTCCTACGATGTCACAAGTATGAAATCCGCTTGAACCCTTTCAAGTGTGTTTTCTGTGTCCCAACGAGCCGTCTCCTAGGGTTCATCGTGTCACACAAAGGAATGACCGCTGATACCCTAAAATTCCAAACGACTGTCCCCCTAAAATCACCCCTTTGACTGACACTAGCATAGCCTGTATTATAGTCTTTCCCTTTTTTTGTTTTACACATTTTCAAAAGTGAGTCTTATGTATCGTTTCCCCTCATTACTCCAGATGGATCCCACCTCAGACTGGTACATGGGATTTGCTGATGGAGCAAGTAGATGGTCTTTGAACCTTGCCTCGGCTGCATGGGTCATCTACTCTCCGTCGCACGAGTTGATCCATATTGACGGAATATGCGTGGGCAGCGCGACCAACAACTAGGCTGAGTATGATGGGGTCAATGGCCTCTTGGCCATTGCTCTCCAGTTAGGCATTCACCATATCAATGTCTTCTTAGCCTCCCAGCTGCTTGTTTCTCAGTTGAACAACTACTATCGGGTACATGATCCCTGCCTCTTTAGAAAAATCCTGCGCAAAAAACAAATGGTTAGAACATTTGAGTCCATTACATTTACACATGTTCCCAGAAGCCTCAATAGTGTAGCAGATCAAATGGCTAACGACATTCTAAACTGGAACATTCATAATCGCATATAGGAAACATACAACCATAACATCATGCATAATCATATCTAAAATTACACACACAAGTGTAACAATACATCATTTGCATTTCACATCATCATAAAAAGACTCACATATAAAACCATAAAAGCGCATCCACATGCATAATATATATATATAGATAAGTCGCATGTCCAAAATATGTCCACTACAAAATGAGAAGCCACATATGCTTTCTCGGCTGAATATACATAGCGAAACAAAAAATCCTAAGCACACCAACACACTAGGGGTAGCCCCACTAGGCTGCTAATCTGACTCAGACTCATCATCTGGCTCAGTATCATCATATTCCTCAGAAGACTCATCCTTTGCAGGAAGATTGCTTCTCGCCACCCGACGAATGTAATCATAGGCCACAACCATCCTCCTCATCACAACGGTCCACTCTAGAGGAAAACTATGAACATAAGAAATCACATCATTGCTCAAATGCTGCCAGCCATCATCAAATACCCCAAGAGCAAGCCGCTCTAGATGCGGTAAAAGTCCATCCACATCCCACCGTCGCCTGTGAGGGTTCCCCGCAGGAACTGCCGCAGGCGCCATAGCAACCACCCGCCTCTGATACCCAAGCGGCGGGCGAGGACCAATATATGCATACACAAACAAGGACACCATCAGTCCACACCTATCAACATACAACTATCAACCAACTCAACTACACTATATATAAAGATGAACATAAAAACATCACACATACATACCAGCTGGTCCCCATGCCTGGCTTGCAGGCCGGGGCATCTCGGGGTCCCCATGATAGTTCATACCCACATATGGGTACTCCTCAATCACCATTGGAAGTTGACACCACTACTCTAACAGCTCCTCAGTGAAGAAGCGGCCCACTCTGCCGCCACCCTCTCGTATCATCATCTGGCACCACCTGTACATCCGCGGCTCTTGTGGACCACTTTCCTGCACGACCCGGTGCGGACACAGTGAAGGTACTTTCTCAAAAAAGAAAGCACATAGAAAGGAGCCAAAACAAAATCCTACCTCAGATGCCTTCGCATTATTCAGCTGACGTCGAATAGCCTGAAGATACATCTGGGACCACCCATAGTACGTGCCCCCCATAGCATGCTCTACCAACTGAATCTTCCCTCCAGATATCTTGTGGCTCCCTGTGGAACCCAAGATATGTAGCATTAATGTTGCCACTGCTCGTGTCTACAGGTCCTAAATGTCACACATCAAGATGTGGGAGCCACGCACATACGTCGTAGCATAACAGTGCCTATCACATAGCTCCTCCAATGTCCCCCCCCCCGAGACAACACCGGTGCCAAATCACCAACAACTCCCAACATAGGGAGCCTAGTCAGGAAGTACACATCCACCAGCGTGATCTCAATACGCTGGCCCTGGAAGAGGAAGGCCTCCTCCCCAACATCCCAAAAGCTCACCAGCGTTTGCAGCAACAAACACAAGCTCTTCATGAGGGGTATCCTCATGAAATTTAGTAAACCACAATGGGCCAGTGTATCACGCACATTCCCATCCCACAATGACTCCTCTTGAAGGTATTTACAGTCTCTCTCCTGGCACTTAATCTCAGCTATCCTGCACAAGCAAAACACAGATGAAAACCACTGCTCTCATAAAAAACAACACCTAGAGGCCAAGTCGCACCTGTTTGGGAAAAATGAGTGACCAGGTCACTCATAAATGCCCCACAGGTGCGACCAAGTTGCTCTTTTTCCCTCAAAAGGTGCGACTTGGCTCCATGAAACCCCAACAGGCTCATGGAGCACCTCCGGGTGACCAAATGCAGAATGTAAACCACCAAAAAGATGAGATTTGGCAATAGATCTTACCTACAAGTCACAGAACTTGAAACCATAAGTCAAAATAGGAGAAATTAGCAAATGAAAATTTAGGGCCCACCTCTCCAAATCTACAGTGAACAATGACAATGACACTTCACAAAGTGGTCCCCACCCTTATATAGGCCCTATTTGGCCTAATTTATCCCGTTCGACATAACAAGACCATACGGAGTCTGTTTGAGACACCGTTCATGCCACTGGTTTCAGAATTCCATCCTCTATCTCCTTTGGATACCATCATCTCATGTTTAACAAACCAATTTCAGGACCGCTTCCCAGAATTTACCTCGATTTACGAGCCACAACATGGAAATGCAAGTGTCTACAGACCTGTACTTGCATCACTCTTGCCTACCGCTACTCATGCGGGTTTTTGGGCCACTGCCTGTTAAGGAACATCATTTTTATTTTTAGCATATAGTCGTCTACTTCATTCCTCGCACCTTACGTGGATCTCTGGACCATTGTCCAGAAGACATTATTTCTCTTACATGTATTTAGCATATAACTGCCTCTGGACTTGTACTCACATCACATGTAGTCAATTCCATCCACCGCAACTCACACAAAGCTCTCCTGACCTCTGTCTAAGAGCCACCTTTGTTTGCATGCCTCTGCCGCACCGACTCCCGTGCCTCTGCCGCGATTTATCCCGTGCATGTATTGGTATGTTTGAGAGCCATCTGCTCCGACCATACTATGGAGATGACCTTTGGACCACTTTCCACCATCTCAACATGGGGCATCGCCTGTGCCACCGCAATCGGTTGACCATACTAGAGTTTCCTTTAAGCTCTTTTCTAACTCCTAAAAGAATGAAAATATTGTCGAGCGCAACTGCCTCCTTTCTCGCTCGTTAAACTATAGGAAAGGGCATATACATTGTCTCGTTTACCTCCTTTTGCAGACTATGTAGACCATCAAATGAAAAGGACCACCTTGGCATATTCAAGCCAAGATCGTACCCCTCTGCATGCTTTTATGATTTCTTGGGCAGAGGGGCCGAAATTTATGAAAAATCTCACCATGGGTTGTCATTAAGCTCTTTTCCATCCTTCTCATCAAGAAAATATTGCCGAGCAAACCTGGTTTCGTTCATGCTTGTAAAAGTATCTGAATGACCGTCCAGTCAGTATAGGTTTAACCTTTTCTGGCCTGATTGGACTACCGATGGTAAAGAAGTCCCTCATCCCCCAAAGGATGGGTGAGCTCTCCTATGTATACTTTTATCCCTTTTCAGGCACAAGAGACTACCAACGAAAAAGAGCCCCCACTGGAGTCCTCTTCATGCTTTCAGACTCTCTAATATTGAAAGCACCATCGAGCATTTACTTTCTCGGGCTCGCCAAAAATCCACGAGATCATACCACAATGGTATCTCTAGACGCCACCCCACAGAAAATAGTTTGGCAACATTCCCACTTTGGGTCACCTTTATTCAGAGTACTCTGCAATGTGTCTTCCTTGGATCCCATCAATATCAAAAGTGTCCACCTCCCCTAAGTATTTCCCATCTGCAGTGACATTCCTGGTATTACAGCTATAATCCCATTCCCATGAGTTAGTTTCATTCCCTTTCTGGTCTGCCCTACCGTCATACTCTGAACAAAGAAAGTTTGAGTCTACTACACTCCCCCTACCCCCGTTCAAATCTTCCCCCCCCCCCCCATTCAATGGGTCAGTCCGTAGATTGTCTCACATATTTCGGTTATCTCCCTCATACTTTTGGTCAACGAAACACCATTTCCTTGACCTGGGGCAGGTCTCCCTCTGTCAACGACAAGACACATATTCCAGAGGATAGAACCAATGGTCCCTGTATCTTGGTTTCATTAACCTCATTAATGAGTTCCTCGGACCACTTGAGAGGAGTCCTTAGTGCCTCTCGAGATGGTTGTTTCTCACATGCTCGACTCCAAATACATCATCACACCATTAAGATTCATACAGGGTTTGGTCCATGCAGTATTTGGTTGAAGACCCTGGATGTCACCTAACTCTAGCACTATAACGTCCTCGACCCTTCGACTGACGAAGAGGACGCTACCATACCATTAAATATCCAGGAAACTAGCCCCATGAACATGTACATACATAAAAAATGAAATGCTTTGAAGTAAAACATGTAGAGATGCATAAATTAGTTAGCATACATTGGAAGAAAAACATACATTCAGTCATTCAACATGTTCATCGTAATTCATTAAACATCAAATATGATTGCAGAGATTGAACACAAGAATACTTATCTTATCAAGAACTTGTCCCGTAAATAGCTATGTCTCTACAATGTTCCACCCAACCATAGGCCAGTGTGCTCCTTAATCTCTCAGCAACCATTTCCACCTCCGAGATGGGCATGATTCCCCAAGGAATAAGGAACAAACAGGCTCACACATAGCCAAAGGTACACAAATCAGCCAAGCCAACACAGTTGGGTTTATCAGGCCATCGGGGAGCTGGGAAAAGCTGAATGCTAAGCTGGTGGGCTCACTGAAGAGCTAAGGACACCTACACCGGAACTAGCCTGACTTCTAGGACACCCACACACACCCAACACAAGGAATCAGTCCCTTCTTTGCTACACAGTCCCTCAGGCCCTGAATTCCCTTCCAGTGCTATTCAAGGGTTGTGGAGAAGAAATCCAACCCTCTAGCTCTGTCTATGTGGCTCCCATCACACCAGGATTATCAAGCATACCAAGCCTTCATTCCCACTCCAACACAGTCCAAAGACCAATCGCTGCATATGCACAGCAAAACAAGCAATTCACAACTCTGACTGGGAAATATGATTCCTGATTCGTTCTTGGCCCTATCGTGGCCAGAATGAATCAGTAAGAACCCACAACAACCCAATACGAAAATGAACCCACAACAACCAAAACCGTGGGGAAATCAACAGCCCCGATCTCACCCCTAAAGAAACGAGAAATACACCGCTTGAAATTGGAAGAGGAGATCTGAATCTCCACCTGGACAGGGGGACATATACACAGAACCAAAAAATCAGTATGGAAAACACACACACACACCCCAGAATGTGAATGGTTCATTCACAGGAAAATCATGAATGCCAGAAAACGACTCCCCCAGCTCTCTGCGCGAGGAAACAATCCCAACTTGTGCGTGAGGAGAAGAGAATGACTCTCTGCATGAGGATGGGCAAGAATATAAGAATGGAGTCGTGGTGCTTTCCCTGCCCACGTGAGGGTGAATGAGTCTGCTGGTGGAGTGTGCGTGTGGGCAAGGACTGACAGTCCTACCACACACCACTACCCAACAATAACTGCCCAACTAACAACAGAGGTTTTAATGTGGTAGTTGACTGATTGAGACAAGGAAAAGGTGAGTAAGTCAAAAGGGTGGGTGACAACTAAATGGGTTTAACAGTTGACACTTGGCTTTTCCCCATTGGCCCAAAGTTTATTAATTCCCCCTCCTTATCCTTAGGAAAATCATGCCCTTTTCATCATGGTTGCATTGACATAGCTGGTTGGGGTTTATTTTAATTAAAATGCATACATACATGATGCCAAAACTATAATGTGATGGATATCATGATATACCATTGGCAATGATTTTAATCGTCAGGACATTAAACGCTAAATCAATGGTGGAGATTTTGCCTTTAGCTCCACACCACGATTAATTACATTATATACATCATGTACATTTAATGCAAATGGGGTCAAAAATGGGGTGTTACATTCCCCTCCCCCTTCAATAGCACTGTCCTTAGTTCTTTACAAAATTTGAATAAAATGCTACATTGGTACCGCCTCAGTGTTTTGTAGAATTGAACAAAAATGGATGTGCCAATCACATGGAATCCTTCGGCTCCCACGTAGTCTCTTCAGGCCCATAGTGCTCCCATTGCACCTTTACCTGTCCTATGGTTCGGTTCCAGAGCATTGTGACCTTCCTATCAAGGACGCGCATTGGCTCGATTTGGAACTCTCCCTCAGGTTCCACCTGAATCACATCCCAATTTATCACATGGTTAGGATCATGTACATATTTCTTAAGCAAAGAAACATGAAAAGCATTATGAGCTCTAGTGCTAGCAGGCAATGCAAGTCTATATGCAACTGGCCCTATTCTTTCAAGCACTTCAAACGGCCCACAATATCTTGGTGATAGCTTGGCACAACTTCCAAGCTTCAAGGAACTCTTCTTTTCCCTCACTATGAGGTAAACATGATCCCCAACACTGAACTCCCTGTTCACCTTATGCTTATCTGCATAGATTTTCTGTCTGTCCTGTGCTACTTTTAGATTCTGCCTGATCTTTACAACCTCCTGCTCCATCTCCTTGAGCAATTCTGGACCAAGCACAACCCTATTCACTGGATTATCCCAAGTCACTGGTGTCCTACACTTTCTTCCATACAAAGCTTCATACAGACTCATCCCCAAGGATGCCTGCTGTCCATTGTTATAAGAAAACTCTACCAAGTGTAAATAATCTTCCCACTTGGTTGGTTTGTCCATCATGTACTTGCGAAGCATATCTTCAAGCACCTGATTGACTCTCTCTGTCTGCCCATCTGTCTGAGGATGGTATGCAGTGCTGAAGTTTAGCTTTGTACCCAAATCTGCAAACAACCCCTTCCAAAATTGGAAGTGAACTTGACATCTCGGTCAGAGACTATTGCCTTAGGCAATCCATGCAATTTGAAAATCTCCTTCATGAATATCTTTGCAATGTCATCAGTCGCATGCGTATAATTCACTGGTATAAAATGTGTTTCCTTCGTCCACTTGTCTACCACAACCATGATGGAATCATGTTGTCTCCAAGTCATTGGCAATACCGTAATAAAATCCATGGAAATAACTTCCCATTTCCATTCTGGAATTGGAAAAGGCCGCAACAAACCTGCTGGGTGTTGATGCTCAACCTTTACTTGCTGACATTTCATGCACCTTGAAATGTATTCAACCATGTCCTTTTTCATTCTTGGCCAAAAGTACTGTTTTCTGGTGGTAGCAATTGTCTTCTTGTATCCTGGCTGACCAGAATATGGACCTTGATGGATTTCATCCATAACTACTCTCCTCAACTTTGCTACATTTGGAATATAAATTCTACCTTTATAAGTAAGAAGTCCCTCTTCTTCCAATTTATATCCCTCATATCTCTTCTCAAGACTTTGCTGCTGTAATTTGTCTTTTACTAGCTCATACAATTCATCTCCGGCAGTACGGTTAACAATTTGCTGCCTCAAATCTGATTGGCAAATACTAAGAGATGCCACATGCATTTTCTGCACCTTCCTGCCGAGTGCATCAACTACCTTATTCTCTTTTCCCTTTATGTGCTTGATTTCAAAATCAAACTCACATAAAAACTCCAGCCATTTCGCTTGCCTAGCATTCAGAGTAGGCTAATCAAATAGATACTTCAGACCACGGTGGTCTGTCCTTAGTTCAAATATTCTACCCATCAAGTAATGCCTCCACATCTTGAGGGCATGTACTATGGCTGCAAGCTCTAGATCATGAGTGGCATAGTTCTTTTCATGCTCCTTCAGCTTTCTTGACTCGTAACATATCACATGGTTATATTGCATAAGGACTCCTCCAAGCCCTTGTTTGTATGCATCGATACATACCACAAAATATTTCTCTGGATCTGCAACATTCAATACTGGAGCATTGGTGAGACGATTTTTCAACTACTGGAATCTTTCTTCACACCTCGATGTCCATTCAAACTTTATCCCCTTCCTTTGCAAAGAAGTGATGGCATGTGCAACTTTGGAGAATCCTTCAATGAATCTCTTGTAGTATCTTGCAAGTCCCATACAAGATCTTACATCTGTCACATTTCTTGGAGTAGGCCAATTCATAATGGCTTCAATATTTTCAGGGTCCAAAGATATACCCTCTTCTGAGATAATGTGACCCAAATACTGAATTCTATCTCTATAGAAGTCACACTTGCTCAGCTTTGCATACATTTGATGCTCCCTGAGCAATTGCAATGTCAATCTCAAATGCTCTTCATGCTCTTCCTCATTCTTAGAATAAATAAAAATGTCATCAAGGAAAACAAGAACAAAGTTGTCCAAATACCTGCTAAAGACACTGTTCATAAGGCACATAAATGTAGCGGGTGCATTTGTGAGACCAAATGGTACCACTACAAACTCATAATGTCCATACCTTGTTTTGAAGGCTTTCTTATGAATGTCTTCATCCTTGATTCTCACCTGATGGTAACCAGACCTCAAGTCAATCTTGGAAAATACCTTTGCTCCTCTCATTTGATCAAAGAGGTCATCAATCCTAGGCAAATGATATTTGTTCTTCACAGTAACTTTGTTCAGCTGTCTGTAATCAATACACAACCTGGGTGTACCATCTTTATTCTTTACAAACAGAATTGGTGCTCCCCAAGGAGACACACTCTGCCTGATATACTTCTTTTCCAACAACTCTTGCAGTTGCATCTTCAACTCTAGCATCTCTGGTGTACTCATCCTATAGGGTTTCTTGGACACAGGTGCTACTCCTGGCACAAGTTCAATTGTGAAATCAATGTCCCTCTTTGGAGGAAGCCCTAGAATCTCATAAGGAAACACATCATTGAATTCCTGTAACACCTGATAGTCCTCCAACCTAGGAGTTTCATCCTTCGATGCCTTGAAAATATGAGCTACATACAACTGGAAACCTTTCGTACATAATTTCTTCAATTGCATTGCTGAAACCTGCCTTACTGAAATCACCTTTGGAATACCTTTTACCACTATTGGGTTCCTTTCTTCATCCATGCATTCGAAAGTCTTATTGTAACAGTCAAGCTTTACCTTGTGAGCTTCTAACCAAATCCATTCCAATGAGAACATCATAGGAACCAAATGGTAGAACATTCAGATCTACACAACTGACCAATCCATTCATGACCAATGGACATTTCTCTATCACTTCACTAACCTTTCTCTTAGTTCCAATGGCTAGCTGAACTAACCAAGATTTTCTATGTTTTACTTTCTTAAAAGCACAAATTTCCACTACTATAGGGGTAATGTAATTGTGAGTAGAACCAAAGTCAATCAAAATAGAAACAAATTGCTCAACAATCTTACCTGCAACTTTAACTGGTGATTTGCCTGGAGGTCCTCCAGTGCTGCATAAATCCTAGGGATTGCCCTTGCTACTTGACCCACTGTTTCTGCTTCTTGAAAATTGTAAGATGTCCTTGCACTCTCATTCTCGAGTGGACAACTTCTGTGAATGTGGAGCCCTCCACATTTCCAACATTGGAGTGGTCCTCTATTCTGTTGTGGACCTTTAGGATTTTCTCCTATCACTCCAACTAGCTTGCTCGCAGCTTGGGATGGGTGCTTCTGCTGTTTCCTGAAGTTAGAAGGCTTGAAACCTTTCTTTCTTTGGTCAAACTTCTCATTCTTCTTGTCCTTCCATGCCTTATGGTAATCAGGTTTATCTTTTCTTTGCTCATAGCAATCCTTAGCCTTCCTTATTGCTTCTTCAAGAGTTCTAGGTTCGTAAAACTCAATTCTGTCTTTGTAAGACTGAGGCAATCCACTCAGAAAATGCTGGACCTTCACTTTTTCATTTTTGATGTACTTGACATACCTCAACAATTCCAAGAACTTATTTGCATACTCTTCCATGGTCTGCTGTCCCATTCTCAGCCCATGGAACTCCTTAATCTTGTCATCATAATACCTGTCAGAGAGGTATTTCTACTTGAAATACTTCTTGAACTGTTTCAACTGAAGTCTCCTTTCATCGATCCTCTTTACTTGCTTGAAGTGTTCCCACCAAATGGATGCATTTCCATTCAGATTGAATATGGCAACCCTTTCCTTCATGTTTCCCAAATAATTCCGAACTTGGAAGTACTTCTTTATACCAAGAAGCCAAGCTTCAGCTCTTGTCCCATCTTTACCTCACCATCAAATGTAGGAGGTTTAGCCTTCTTAAATTCATCCCGAGAGTGATCCTTATGGTGCTTCTTTCTTTTTCCCTTACGAGAAGAAGAGCTTGAATCCCCACTGGATTCTTCAGAGTCAGATGATCTACTAGAAGTCCTTCTTCTTCTCCTAGTACTGCTCTTACTGCCTTCTGGTTTTACTGTACCCTATCCAGAGTCTATTTTTCTTTGCAAGTCTGTCATACTCTGCAACATAACAGCATTCAACTGATGCTGCTCTTCCTAGGCTTTAATCAAGCTTCTCATGGTGGCTGCAATATCTAGTGGTGTCTCTTGGAATCTCCTTCCATTAGATTCTATGTCATCATTTCCAACTCGGAAATTTTCTCCCATGGCATCTCGCACACACTCATAGAAATCCTGAGCATCATATTCGTCATGGGTTCTCATGGCTGAACCACAACTTACTTTACCAAACCGCACGACCTAGAATACTGCCCTTGAAGGTGACTATGATTCTACAAAATGTGTTAGTAACACAACTGTTAGCTGCACAACATTTATACAAATCATAAATACTTACTTTCTCCTGGAAAATCATAGAATGACAACTTTTCCCAAAACACGGAATTCTCTCCCTCAAAGAACGACTGTCTTAGGGGAACGATGAGGGTCAAGGGCGCTTGCCCCCTTGGGCGCCACTGCAGGGCGGGTTGAGGGAAGCACCCCCATTTTTTTGTTTTGTTTTGTAAATCTTTTATTTTCATGCAATCTTGCACATAAGATCGCTGCCATTTTCTTCCTTTTCGGCCTTGTAAATCCACTAAAAAACTGCTGAAAATCCCACTGAGAAAATGCTGAAAATCCCACTGAAAAACTGTTGAAATCCACTGAAAAATCCCACTGAAAACTCAAATTTGTTTTTTGTCATATCGGATCTCTTCCCAACTATCCATCTAATGTATCGGATCCCTAGTTGACTACACTTCCAATACCTCGGCGGACTGATCTTCATCTGTCTTCCGACGCACATCGACTGTCCAATCCTCTAAATTTTTCCAATGTTTCAGACCGATATTCCTCTAGCTTTCGACACATCGGCTGACTGATCCTCTAAATTTTTTCGACGTTTTAGACCGATCTTCCGCTATCTTCTGACACATCGGCTGACCGATTCTCTACATTTTTGTAACGTTTCGAACCGATCTTCCTCTAGCTTCCGATACATTTACTGACCAATCCTCTAAATTTTTTCAATGTTTCTTGTACTTAGAAAACATTTTGGAAAATTTTCTTCTTTCTTCCGCCACTGCATCAGCCGCTCGATCATCTATCATTTTTCGACGCTTCGGCTTCCTTCAGGCAAGCCTTGCCAACACCTCGACTCCACTTCAGTGAACAACTTCCGTCGATTTTTGACACTTCAAAAAATTTTCAGAAAGTTTTAAATTTATTTTTATCTTCTTCTCCTTTCTGCCACTATGTCGGTTCCCTTCACATTTTCTCCTTCGACAGCATCGGATGTCTTTCCGGCTAACTGAGCCGACATATCAGCGGAATTCAGCTAAGGCCTTTCGATAATTTCGATACTTTAAAAATTTTTGAAATTTTTTTTAGGTTTCTCTCTCTGGTTTCCTTGTCGGCTGTGTATCAGCTCAACCCAGCTGAGACCGTTGGCTCCTCTCAGCCGAGACCCTTGGCTCCTCTCAGCCGAGACCCTCGGCTCCTTTCAGCCGAGACCACCAACAAATTTCAACTTGGACATTTTTTGAAATTTCTTTCCGCCAGTTCCTTGTCGGGTGGACTTCTGCTTAGGTGATCCAGTGTATTGGATGAGCTTCCAGCTAAGTCCTTCGATGTATCGGATGGGCTTCAGCCTAAGCCATCCGATAATTTTCACACTTAGAAAATTTTCCAGAATTTTCCTGTCATTTTCTCTGATTTTCTCATTTTTTTTTCTACCTTGTTGGGCAGAGGGTAACTTTCCTCTGTCACTGTTTCTTCACGGTCCATTGAGGCCCATGCTGCAACATAAGCTCTGATACCACACTATAACATCCCCGACCCTCTGACCGGTGAAGAGGACACTACCATACCATTAGCTATATGGGAAACTAGCCCGATGAACATGTACATACATAAAAAATGAAATGCTTTGAAGTAAAACATGTAGAGATGCATAATTTTTCAGCATACATCAGATGCAAAACATACATTAAGTCATTCAACATGTTCATTGTAATTCATTAAACATCAAATATGATTGCATAAATTGAACACAAGAATACTTATCTTATGAAGAACTTGTCCCGCAACCATCTACTTCGCTACAATGTTCCACCCAACCATAGGCCAGTGTGCTCCTTAATCTCTGAGCAACACTGCCACCCCCGAGATGGGCATGATTCCCCAAGGAATAAGGAACAAGCAGGCTCACACATAGTTAAAGGTACACAAATCAGCCAAGCCAACACAGTTGGGTTTATTAGGCCATCACGGAGCTAGGAAAAGCTGAATGCTAAGCTGGTGGGCTCACTGAAGAGCTAAGGACACATACACCAGAACTAGCCTGACTTCTAGGACACCCACACACACCCAACACAAGGAATCAGTCCCTTCTCTGCTACATAGTCCCTTAGGCCCTGACTTCCTTTCCAGTGATATTCAGGGGTTGTGGAGAAGAAATCCATCCCTCTAGCTCTATCTATGTGGCTCCCATCACACCAGGTTTATCAAGCATACCAAGCCTTCATTCCCACTCCAACACAGTCGAAAGACCAACTACTGCATACAGACAAAAAACAAGCAATTCATAGCTCTGACTGGGAAATCCAATTCTTGAGTTGTTCTTGGCCCTATCATGGCTAGAACGACTCAATAAGAACCCATAGCAACCCAAAACGAAAATGAACCCAAAACAACCAAAACCATGGGGAAACCAACAGCCTCGATCTCACCCCTGAAGAAACGGGAAATACACCGCCCAAAATTGGAAGAGGAGATCTGACTCTCAACTTGGACAGGGGGACATATACACAGAACCACAAAATCGGTATGGAAAATACACACACATAGCCTAGAACATGAATGGTTCATTCACAGGAAAATCGTGAATGCCACAAAATGACTCCCCTATCTCTCTGCATGAGGAAACAATCCCAACCTATGTGTGAGGAGAAGAGAACAACTCTCTGCGTGAGGATGGGCAAGAATGGAAGAATGGAGCCATGGTGCTTTCCCTGCCCATGTGAGGGTGAATGAGTCTGTTGGTGGAGTGTGCATGTGGGCAAGGACTAACAGTCCTGCCACACACCACTGCCCAGCAATAATTTCCCAACTAACAACAGAGGTTTTAATGTGGTAGTTGACTGATTGAGACAAGGGAAAGGTGAGTAAGTCAAAAGAGTGGGTGACAACTAAATGGGTTTAACAGCTGACACTTGGATTTTCCCATTGACCCAAATTTTATTAATTCCCCCTCCTTATCCTTAGGAAAATCATGCCCTTTTCATCATGGTTGCATTGAAATAGCTGGTTGGGGTTTATTTTAATTAAAATGCATACTTACATGATGCCAAAACTATAATGTGCCGAATATCATGATATACCATCAGCAACGATTTTAATCGCCGGGACATTAAACACTAAATCAATGGTGGGGCTTTTTCCTTTAGCTCCACACCATGATTAATTACAATATATACATCATATACATTTAATGCAAACGGGGTCAAAAACGGGGTGTTATAAGCACATTGATGAGTCTATTCGAGGGACCTAAACAGGTTTATGTCCCTTGTGATTTCTGGGTTGCGTTCGAGATAGTGTTCAGAAGCCCCAACAACTCTTCTATATAGATTTATAATTGATGCAACATACTTGTATCACAGAGACTCTGACTCTCCATCAGTGAGTCCATACAGCTATGTACCATTCCAGATCTAGTAGGGTATCAGTCATGAAGATATAGCATTCCAAGAGAATGCCATGGGTCCAATATAGCAGTTCTTCAGATCAGTATTGTATTCAGCCTCTCGGTGAGGCAACCACTATGTATCATCAGTTGTATATGATCGACTCTTGTATTGTAGAGCATAGATCACATTATTCTTTTGACATTGTTATGAGCATGGGGATGCCTGCCTTGTCCATATACATGCCACACATTATTTGTATTTCACCCATTGATGGGAACCATATTAATAAAAAAACCAAAAGCCACCATGCCCCAGCACAAGAAGCATCACCTCTCCGCAGAAAATCTTATGATGTCCATCGACCATATGATGAGTTCCTGCCCTCAGACATCAAGGGGAAATCTGTTAACCCAAAAAATCTCTCACTCAGCTCTACATGGCCTACACCACCCAAGGACACCCATGCACGACCCTCATTTCACCCCATTGGACCCCCACACCCTAAAAAAGGATTAAGAGTGAACAAAAGGGCTTAAAAACCCCCCAAAAGAGCCTAAATAGTTCTCCTAGGGGATAAAGCCTCCAAAAAGGGGCTAAAACCCCTCAAAGGAGCTAAAAACCACAAAAGGAGCTAAAGATAGGGCAGAAGGGGATAAAAGCCCAAAAAAGGGGCTAAAGCGCCAACTAGGGGCTTAAAACCCTAAAAAGCCCCAAAAAAGCTATAAATAGAGGGGTGGGGGTCACTCTCAAAACACTTATCCCTTGCATACTGTTATGCTTCCCGAGTGGATGCCTTGAGACCCTTTCTCTCTCAAGCCACCCACACTCCCTCTCCTCCATCCTCCATTGAGCCATAACTCCCCCATCCAAGAGAGGTGCTTCTTCAAGCTAGGGCATGGTGGCCCATTCCATCAAGAGAAGGTATACCAGTGTTATTTTCTGTAGTTGCTTCAATATTTTATTTGCTTTCTAATTCATTGTTTGTTTGCAGGTTTATTGCCTAACTTGTTTTTGCATATATTTTGGTTCTAACATTTGTTTGCAGGTAGCTGGAGCTAAACCTTAACAGTGTTTGCAGAGGGGTTTCCAGCCATTTCTTCTATTTCAGTTCTGCTTAGTTCTTTGTCTGTTTTTACTGCATTTCACCACTAGGAACCTACCCTTCTGTCCTATAGACGAAAGGTAGCCAGTCCTACCCTGTAGCAAGGAGAAATCCCTGCTATAGCTATACCTACTTGATGATTTGAAAACCTGCATGGAGGCTAGTCCTACATCCAACATGAAAAAGGGCCGGTACTGTAGAAAATTTTGATGATAGATAGTATTGTACGATGATCAAATTACAAGAAGATGATGGAGACAACTATGCTGAAGACTCTATGACTTCGTGATGATGATGATGTTATGAAGACCTGGCCAAATGTGTTTATGACTTTGCAGAGAGAGAATACCTTCCTAGTTAAGGAGTGTTGATGTATTTGAAACTTCAGAAGATATTTTGATGTATATTATCAATGTATGTTGTTGTACCCCCCATTGGGGATGTGTGTCACCCCTTTACGGGATGTATAAATTGTGTCTAGACCTTGAGGTACAACCTCCATTGTAAGTCGAGGCATTAGTCCCCGATGTAACATCATGTAATATGTACTTGTAGTCTCTCTAGGAGAAGTGGGCCCCATGTTAGATGACATGTAGGATCGAATGTTATATTTGGTCAATGATGTGAAAGGGTATAAATAGGGAGACGATCTCCCTCATTTATATACACCTCACACACTCTCAAGTGCGCATGAGAGAAAGAGACAGACAAAGGAGGAGAGGTAGATAGCTGTTGAATACTTCTTATTACTGCTTTTGATCATCTTACTACTCTAAAGAAGTTTGTGGGGTTTTCTCATTTATGGTTTCCTTGGTGAAAATCTTTGTGTCTCGTGTATATTTATATCTTATGCATTTTGATGTACTTGTTATTCTTTCAGATAAAGATATTAGATAATATAATGAGATCCTAATAAAAAATAACAATAATGTCATCCAGTATGCATATTATAGGCATCATCAACATAGAATGTAAATCATAACGGATGTACTTCACACATACAAATATGTCACTGTACATATTGTTTGTATCACTATTCATCTACCACTGTATGTGTATAGAGAAACATGATCATACCTTCCAGTATCAATGCATCAAAACTTTGTACTCCACACCTCAGACATGTATGACCAATGTAGAAGACCTTAACTTGGTATTTGTATTGGCTAGCATTAACACTAACCAACCACCTTCCTAATACTCAGTTAAACATAACTCTTTTCAACTAATTATTTTACCCCATTGAATCACTGTGGAAGAATTCGGGTCTATGTAGTCTGATAAAACTTAGAGTGTACATGGTTTTAAACCCCGAAGATTGTCTCTGTGGAAGATCAGGTCTGCAATTTTAACACCCCACTCATTTGCTGCTGCTACAAATAAATTTGGTACTATTCTGCTGCTATTGTAGAGATGCTAAAATCAAGCCCAAATTTCCTTAGACCAAAGGCACAAAAAGATTCATACTATTTGACCCTTCAATTCTGCCTCATTTCCGAAATTCAAAGCCCCAAAAAAACATCCAAAAAGAAAAAAAATTCAAGGTACTGCTACTGCTGGTCACCACAAAATTCCTCTGTCCACCCGAATTTTACCTCAATCAACATTTTCCTCAGTCAAAAAAAATATCATAGAAAGTTGCATTCGTTCGTGATAGGGTATTTATACACATTTTAAACCCCAATTTTTTATGAGGCCGACCTGTTAAAAATGTATTTTTAATTTTGATATTTAAATTTAAATTTTAATTGGGTCCGACCTTCAATAAGTGAGTTTTCTTCTTACAAGATTTTCTTATAATATTCAAACAAGATGTTTAATGTCCTGTTGACGAGCATATGTGAATATGCACGTAACGGGGAAGACAACCCAGACCGAGATCCTTAAAGCAGGTTCCAAGCTGTTTGGGATGGTTGCTTCCGACAGGTTTAAAGGCTCTGTTAGCCTGAAAGTATAAAACTAAAACGAAACTATTGTTAAATCTATCAAATACCTACAAATATACACAACAAACTTGTTAACAGATGTACAAAATTAAACTAGTTAATCTAATTACTAATGAATTATTAATATAGTTAAATTAGTCTATGAACTAAATCTATGCAATTAATCTTAACTTATAATATAATAATCACAAAATTAATCAAATATTAACATGTTAAAATAATTACAAAATTGTATTATTAACAAATATACATTAATTACAAAAATCAAAAACTAATCTCACAGCAATATAAATATTAAATTCTGATTTAATGAATTGTTAATAACATAATGAAAAGAAAAGAAATTGTGTTATTTTGCTGTAAGTTTAATCCTGAATGTGATTCACTGGCTGTTTTCCATAAAATAGTTTAAAGAAACAGCATATCTCGATCTTATCCTCATCAAAAGTGAAAAGAATATTAAACCTGGAATCGAATTATGCTGATAGGAATACTGCATGAATACACTTGATAATATTTAAATAAATTTAAACATTAACAAAACCATACAGTAATCATTACATATTATATAAACAATGATATCGATCATTAATTAAACAACATGACATATCAGCAAGATAAAAAATATTAAAAATCGATAATCGTACAAGACATGTATATTTGCAAAATTCTTTAGAGAATTATAACAAACATAGATAAAGTAGAAAATAAATGACAACACTGATAGATATCAAAATTATATGCCAAGTATACAAACTATAAACATATATTAAAAATATCACCAGTTTAACATATCGTAGTTGAAGACAGATAGCTGTCTAAAATCGCAGATAAATCAAACCACAGTCTTGTTGTCTCCTCTCCATCAACTATTGACCTCAGGCAGCAGTATTTTCTGAGCTTACAAGAGAGAAATCTTTTCAACTTTGGCACCCCCCACGTCCCCTCCCTTTCGAGCAAATTCCAGTCTGCTTAAATAACAAAAAACGGAATCCAAATTAGGTTTTACACAGGCAAAATTTTGCCGGCCGCAACTACAAAAATAGCGTCCAGAAAATCCCCGAAATATCGTAGAATCCATCACTTTTTGGCAAAATCCCCCCAAGTATAACTAAATGGGTCCGTTCTGAGAAAAACCCATGTGGCGGATTTTTCAGATCTGTCTCCATTTGTTCACAACGTGGCCTGGAAAAACGTCTGTTATTTGAAAACGCGTTTTTAATAATTGACAGAGAATAAAATTCGTCTCCTGGCAATTTCCAGAACCATAGAAATCTCCTTAGCATCTGCACATGAAAAACAAAAACCTAATAAAAGAAAGAAGTGTAAACATAATTCAATCATGAGAAAATAAATAGCTTAACCAATGATCTTTCCAGCTCTTTTGGCGTTTTCAAAATCTTCCATTTGTTTCAATATGTGCAATTAAAACATTTCAGCATCTACAGGATATTTGTTTTATCATTATTAGCAATATAATAATCCATAGATTCGGCTGGCATCTCTCACATCTCTACAATATTGGAGAACAGATAGCTGGTTTAATATGAGGATCCCGTTGTGGATAAAACAAAATTCACAAACCTTTCCATTGAATTAATAGCTCTTTCAATCTTCATTGATAACCACGTGCCGTTATTCAAAAAACCAGTGGATAAATTAGACAATAATCTTCAATAAAAAAGAAAAGTACGCTAATTTCTAAGCCTTTATAAAATTCACATTAATTCCTGGTGTTTTTGCAAATATGATAAAATTTAAAATAAAGTGTTAATTATACTTAATTTTCTAGGTAAACATTTAAAAGATCAAAAAACTTTATTTATTATATTTATACAAAATAATTAAAAGATTTATTTATCTTGTATAAATAATAAAAAATAAATAAAGTCTATTAATTATAAATATACTTATTTGATCTTTATTTATTCAACACTTTTAATAATGTAGCAAAAATAATAAGATAGGCTTAGTAAAATATTTTTCAAACTCTTAAATTGAATGCATGGTTTTATCTTTTAATATCCATCATTAAATGAATCAGAATTACCAAGTTGAATAATTGAATCGAAATTACCCATTTATAAGGTGTCATCAATACCATAATCAGCCTCCCAATTTCAAAACCTTATCAACATTTATGATAACAAAATCACATAATAAAATTAAATGATAAATATTCGGATAAGAAATCACTACTAGGTTATGACAAATTATTAACACTTATCCACTCAAAATAATAATTTCAAAATAGTAATTTTGTCAACTAATCCATAGTTCGCAAATGTTTCTTTAAAAACATTGAATTTCATGTTTTAGTAGCTTCTGGAATGTTACCATTTCAGTCGCTGTTAATTCTTTAGTTTTGCTATATGAAATTCAAAGCATTTCATCAAAACAAAATACAATTTTATTTGATGAAATAATGTTTTTTAAAGGCTGTTGGGTAAGGGCACAACATGTCCACAAGTCAGGGTACCACCATTTGAAATGGTTTTTAGTGTTTGTTCACAAGCCATCAAGGTCACCAAGGGTCATATTTGATGTATTAGGGTATGCTACACCTTTTTCCACAAATAACTTAGGTCACCACAAGCCTCAAAGGCTTCATCAGGGACCAAGGACCCTTAGTCAAGGGTATGCACTTGTCCTAAATACAAAGGAAAGTGTGCCATTATTATTCTTGCACATTGATCTAGGAACAAATAATCAATCTCATCAAGAAATAATCAACAAATAACTCATGAAATGGTGTTAATCGAAACTGGAATTGGTTTCCTCTCTGTATATTTAAGAAACAATGAATGGTTACAATAACAATGTCAAGCAATAGCTTGAATCAAAGAGGAATTTGAATGCCTAAGGAGGCAATTCGAAATCAATGAGTGAGTCTAGCTTAACTAACTCTAAACCATTGGTTCACACTCAGTTAACCACTTGACCAAAACCCTAATTGACTCACCAAACCCTAACTGAAGTTGGAGTGCAATAAATGACTGAATCTTAACTGAAGGAGATCAAACACATGTCATAGCAAGCCAACCATCAAGTGCTAGTGCTCCATGACTTCAATGAATCCCGATGAGGTTAACTAAAGCTGAACTGATCATCAAAAGTTGGTGGAGGTGCCCATGTTGACTCTAGATCATTAAATAATATTAAATAATCATTAAATAATATATTTAATGAGAGGAGGCACCTTAACTGACTGTTTGAACTGATTGAAACCACCAGTTAGCAATTAGGTGCATTAATATCACTCAGATCACCCCCGGAGTGCTCTAGTTAGCCTCCTTGACTGTAGGAGAAGGCTATGTTAGCCTCCTTGACTGTAGGTAGGCATGGGTGTGACTGGATGATGGCAATTAATGCTCCACTGATGTCAATTAATGTCAATTATACTTAGGATAGTGGTTTAACTAGGCCAATTTGACCAAAAAAAGTGTGTATGGTGGTAAATGTCTCCAACACCCCCCTTAAGATATACTCAGGAAGAGTTAGAAAACATAGATACATAAAAATGCTAGGGCCTCGACAACTAAGGCCATAGGTCACCTTGTACAATGCTGAAACTGAAACAATACTCAAAACAAACTAAGTGAGGAAAAGAGGAAAAACCCAATGGGAAAACCCCCCCCTCAAGATGAACACTAAAAGTAGTCTGAATCACTCTGATGAACTCACCCCCAACAGTGAACGGAGGTAAGTGAAATTCTTTTCTAAAAAGCTCTTAGTGAATATGTCTGCAATCTGCTCATCAGTCGGGCAGTATTGCAGAATGATGGTCCTGTCATGCACTAGCTCCCTGATGTAGTGCATGTGAATCTATACATGCTTGGTCCTCTGCTTGGTAACTGGATCCGTGGATATCTTAATAGCACTCTGGTTGTCACAAAAGAGGACATTGGACAAAGTACTACCAAGATCAAACTCTGAAAGAATGCCTTGCAACCAAACTACTTGGATGCAAGCATTCACTGCTCCTCGATACTCGGCCTCTGCTAAAGATAGTGCTATGGCAGCCTGCTTTTTGCTTGACCAGAAAATGGGGCCACCACCAAACATGAATACATATTCGGAAGTTGACTTTTGATCAATAGAATCACCTGCCCAATCGGAATCTATGTATCCAACCAGCTCTAGCTTGGAGTCTACAGCATAGTGAATGCCGTAGATCCTGGTTCCCTGAATATACTGGAGGATCCTCTTGGCTGCCTTCCAATGAAGATCATGAGGCTGCTGCATGTATCTTGATATAGCATTCATGGCATAACAAATATCAGGCCTAGAATGTGTCAAGTTCAACAAGCTACCAATTAGTTGTCGATAGATAGTGCAGTCCATGGGAGGTGTGTGTTTTCCTTCTTCAAGGCTGATCCCTGAAAGGAAAGGGAATTGTGCAGGCACACATTCAGCCATGTTAAACTTGACTAACAGGTCTGAATTGTATTTGGACTGAGTGACCATAATCCCATCATAATTTTGCTCGATTTCGAGCCCCAAAAATTGTTTTAGAAGCCCCAAATCACTCATTTCAAAGGCATTGTGGAGAGCAGTTTTGATGGCTGAAATGGAGGAAATTGTGCTACCTGTGATCAGTAAGTCATCAACATATAAAAAAATGATAATTAGATGACCATCATGCTGCTGTAAATACACATTTGGATCTGATCTACATTTCTGAAATTTTTGCGAGAGAAGAGAGGCATCCATCTTGGAATACCACTCTCTTGGGGCCTGTTTTAACCCGTATAGTGACTTATTTAGCTTGCAAACCAAGGATGGATCAGTTATGTAGCCCTCAGGTTGCTTCATGTATATCTCCTCATGAATATCTCCATGCAGAAAGGCTGACTTAACATCCATGTGATGCACCTCCCAGTGCTTGGTTGCTGAAATAGCCAAAACAAGGCGGATGGAGTCCATTTTTGCAACCGATGCAAAGGTCTCATGATAGTCCACTCCTTGGACCTGAGAGAAACATTTTTCTACCATCCTTTCCATCAGCAACAAACTTTGTCTGAGACACCCACTTGCATTAAACCAATTTCCTTTCCGGAGGAAGAGAAACTAGCTCCCAAGAAGTGTTTTTCTGAAGAGAATGCATCTCTTCATCCATGGAAACTTGCCATCTCGGATCATTCTGAGCATGGTAGTAACATATTGGATCTGAACTAATAATCAAATAGCAAGTTTCAGATAGCAAATTATCAGAACAAGAGAGTGCAATACCTGCTCTTTGGAAATCAGATCGGGTTCTCCTTGGATCATCCGGATTTCCAATGTTTTCTCCTGCAGAGGAGAGTGTCTGTTGGTCCCATGTAGGAACATGATTTTGCACTTCATGTTCTGATTCAGAATCTGATGATTGCTGCACATTGATATAAGAAATCATAGGATCCAAATCAGGGTCATCACCCTCAATTTCATCATCCAAAAATTCAGTAGAATAGGAAGGAAATTCAGTAGTTTTCTCCTTCACTAGTTCCACCTCCTGAAGAGGCTCATCAAACTTGACACTTCTCTATATGATGATATGTTTGGTCTTGATATCCAACAGCTTGAATCCTTTAGATTCATCAGGATACCCAATAAATATACATTCTATGCTTTGCGGTTGCAAAGCCCTTCTTTTATCAAGCGGAATCCAGGCCTATGCAGTGGACCCAAACACCCGTAGGTTCGACACATTCGGCTTGTGTCAGAAGTATGCTTTGAAAGGAGTCTTTCCTTTCATGGATGAGTGTGGAACCCTGTTTTAAATGTATGCTGCAGCATGCATGGCTTTATCCCACAAATTTACAGCAAGCTTCTTTGACTCCAACAAACATGTGGTCATCTCCTTGAGAGACTGGTTCTTCCTTTCCGCTACTCCGTTCTACTGGGGAGTGTAGAGAATTGAATGCTGGACCTAAATACCACTTTGGGAGCATATTTATAGCAACTCATTACTGACATACTCCCCTCCATTATCAGATCTCAATATCTTGATCTTAAGCCAAGAGGCATTTTCGATCAAGGCCTTCAATTCAGAAATTTTTTCACATACTTCTAATTTCTTTTTGAGAAATAAAAACCATGTATACCTTGAAAAATAATCAATAAAAGTAAGGAGGTACCTTGATACATTCATGGATGTGACAGGCATTGGACCACTGATATCAGAATGTATCAGCCCCAATATGCTTGTAGCTCAGTTTTCCTTCCCCCGATCAAACTTGTGCTCAGGGTGTTTTTCAATCACATAGCCCTTGCAAATTCCCGTGGTTGCCTTGATGATTGGGAGGCCTTCAACCATGGAGTTTTTCTATAATTTCTGCAAATATTTGAAATTAAGATGGCCAAAACTCTCATGCCACAACCTACTAACCTCATTTCCATGAGTTAGCAGAGCAGTGGGATTTGCATCCGCAACAAAGTGAGAGAACTCATAGGCTTTTGCATGATGATTTGCAAGGCCTTTTGCAATGAGTTTCCCGGATGTAATTTCTGTTATCTCAACATCATTTGGGATGAAAGAGACTCTCTTAGGAATTCCCGTATGTGTCATCTAATAGACACTAAGAAGATTTGCTGCTAGAGACGGTACATACAAAACATTAGAGAAAAAACCATTTTCAAGATCTATAGTACCTTGTCCTTTGGAAATTAGGTGGAGTCATCTCCCATGTGGATGGGGATGGATTTGCTGGTCTCCAAGGATGAAAAGGAGTCTTTTTCAGCCATCGTGTGATTCGAAGCTCCATAGTCAATAAACAATTCTTTGGACTTTGAAGTGCTTGCCATGAGGGCATGACCTTTCTCATGCTGTGGTTCCCGATCTTGGTGATCTCTCCTTCGAAAGCTCTCCAGAATATTGATGTGACTCCTCTCAAGGAGAGAGGTTGCTTCATCAAGATTTTTCTTCATGCAGGCATGTTCAGGGTGAAAACCCTTCCCGCGGTACGAACACTTGACTTTTTCTTTCCCATTGTGACCTTTTCCTTTGTTCTTCCTTGAGTCGAAAGATTCATCATGCTGCTGGTTTTCAACTCTAGGCTTGGGAGCATCAAATTTAGTTTTTTGATTTTTCTGCTGCTTTCCTTTACCCTTCAGATATTTGGGCCCTGAGACATGGAGGGCTTGATCACGGGAAGATCAGATGATCCCCATCTAGACAAGCTTGTCATGTTTATTAGTTAGGGACTCAATAAAGGCATTGAGTTTAGGAATCTTCCATCCGGGGGTTGTGAGCTTCCCTGCACAGAATGTAGAAACAAAAATTGAATAATCAACCCTAAGTTTGGAGAGGATGGAAAGGATGAGCTGATCATCCTCCTTCTCCACATTGCATTGCTTCAAGAGTAAAACAGTATGCTTGAAATTTGTAAAGAAATCATTCAGAGTCTTGAAATTGGAAGGTTGGAGAGACATGAGTTCATTTTTGAGTTGGTAAACTCTCAAGTCATCATGCTTTCCATATAGAGATTCCAATTTGTCCCATATTTATTTCGGTGTCTTCAAATCCGTAAGATGGAAGAGAAGGTCTTGGGAAATAGAGAGGCACAAGAAATCGAAGGCTTCATCCTTCTTGTTCAAGAATGTTGATTTTTCTATGGCGGATCCAGGCTCAACTTCAGTGTCCATGGTGACTCTAAAAAGTCCTTTGGAGTGCAACTGAATCTCCATTTTACTTTTCCATGAGTGGAAATTGTATGGAGTCAAGATATCTGCTGAGGAGGCCATTTGGATGTGCTGTAGTGAATGCTTCACCTGTAGAAACATGAAAATCAAAACAGAAAGGGAAAAATAAGGTCGGAAAGCCTGCACATTCTAGGATTTCATCACACCCAGCATAGTCAATCAAGCAAGCTTGATCAACAAGTTATTTACTTGGGATATTGAGTGGTAAGCCTTGGCTTCTAGTGCAGTGCTGGTGATTTTGAGCTATTGCTTACTTTTCATGGAGAAATCTGTCAAAAAGCTTGTTTTTGAGAGATATATCTTTGTCCCACCGTATGCTCTGATACCATATTATTCTTGCACATTGATCTAGGAACAAATAATCAATCTCATCAAGAAATAATCAACAAATAACTCATGAAATGGTGTTAATCGGAACCGGAATTGGTTTCCTCTCCGTATATTTAATAAGTAATGAATGGTTATAGTAACAATGTCAAGCAATAGATTGAATCAATGAGGAATTCGAATACCTAAGGGGGAAATTCGAAATCAATGAGTGAGTCTAGCTTAACTGACTCTAAACCATTGGTTCACACTCAGTTAACCACTTGACCAAAACCCTAATTGACTCACCAAACCCTAACTGAAGTCAGAGTGCAATAAATGACTAAATCTCAACTGAAGGAGATCAAACACATGTCATAGCAAGCCAACCATCAAGTGCTAGTGCTCCATGACTTCAATGAACCCTGATGAGGTTAACTGAAGCTGAACTGATCATCAGAAGTTGGTGGAGGTGCCCCTATTGACTCCAGATCATTAAATAATATTAAATAATCATTAACTAATATATTTAATGAGAGAGGCACCTTAACTGACTATTTGAACTGATTGTAACCACCAGTTAGCAATTAGGTGCATTAATATCACTTAGATCACCCCCGGAGTGCTCCAGTTAGCCTCCTTGACTGTAGGTAGGGATGGGTGTGACTGGATGATGGAAATTAATGCTCCACTGATGTCAATTAATGTCAATTATACTTAAGATAGTGGTTTAGCTAGGCCAATTTTACCAAAAAGAGTGTGTATGGTGGTAAATGTCTCCAACAACCATGACCATATCAATTTCACCACTCTTCCAAGGATACAACAACCATTAAACCACCAAGTGTGTGGGTCCAAAGATTTTCTCATGCCCTAGGACTATCTCCAAGGGTTCTAAGACCCCATCAACCCACACATATTCTTCAAGGATTCAAGGACCATTAATTCATCAAGTGTGGGTCCAATGACTTCTTCAAGAATTCTTCGTAAAGCAAGAGGCTTCATGGGTTTCTACAACCACCTTAACCACACAAGGGGATATCCAAAGGTCAAGGTCCATCATGAAATCACTTGTGGGGTTACAAAACCTTCTCCTAGGGTACCATGACACCATCAGAGCATGAATGACCACAAAATGGGTCATTAATACTTCTCAAATGCATCTATGGATTCTCCATCATCTACAAGGGCTTCAAAACCATCTCCAGGGTATTCAGCATCATCACCAAGGTCTTCAGTATCGTCAACAAGGTGGTGGCTCCAAGATCCAACCTTGTGGGTACAATGACCTTGTCAAATAGATACATGGTGCTCCAAAGCACAAACCATCTCTGTAAGGGCTCCAAGGCACTGGATGTGAGGGTACTAGTATCATCCATACATGTGCACTACAAGAGGGACTTGGTGGCATCAATGAATACCAGTGGGGCCACTCCAATTCCATGTTGGCATCAATGAAAATTTCAATCAACAATATCCCCCTTTGTCATTGTTGACAACAATTCATGTCCCCCCTGTGAGCATGCTTCCATTTTGTCTTCATCTCTCCCCCTTTGGCATCAATGAAAAGGGTGTCCACATATATGTATCTGAAGTCACTGATCACTGATCACTCCTCCCCTTGTAAATATGTATGATACTAGGACCTGTCTGTACGCTTGGAGTAGCCATATGTTCTTCTTTGAGTTCATCCTACATCCTTATGAACTCAAGGTGTGATAATGTCTTTGAGAGACCTTAGGCTTGGCTTTCCATGTGGTAGCCATTCTCCATGTACTGATCAACTTGTCCTATATGTAACTACTCGGTATTCTTCATCCATACTTTCTTCTTGGAATTTGTCCTTTCAACATTTGTTCCTTCATCTATACTCGCTTTCCTAGATGAGTTTTATGAGAAACTTCTCATGGGTTGTTTCTGTGTACTCTAACAATATTGAGCTCTGTTCCCAAAGCCACTGCAACCATAACACCTCATAGTAAGACAGTATGCAACAATGTTACTAACATGGTTGCATGTCCAACACCTGATTGAGCTGTATGAACTTCCAGCACTTCTTTGATCAACTTCATTCCTCCATACCTGAGAGTGTTTCTAATTGTACTCCTTTGTCTTCTAATATTCAAATATTCCTCCATTGATCTTCCTCCAAGGTTCATTCATTCTTCTTTCTAATGTGTATGAAGGAATCCTCCTTAGTTGACTTCTTTGCCTTGCACATTCTTGGACTTTGTGACCAAACCCACTACAGGTGTAGCATCTAATGTGTGACAAGTGGCAGCAATACATCTAGATTGATTACATGCCCAACATCTAACTAAGTCAGCTGGGGTTCCAACACTTCCTCTTTCGTAGAGTCTACAATCCATAACATTATGACCAAAGTTAGAACAAAAATAACAATAAGCATTAAATCCATTTTCATACCCGGGGCTTTGGTTACATCTTGTAGTTGTTTCTTTTATGATATTGCTTTGAGGAATATGCTTGACTTCTTGATGCATTCTTGAATTTCCTGGTCTTTTTTGTCATGTGCAGGTGCATGGGGAGCAGATTTGGGCATTGATGGACCTGCTTCTGGAGTCTTGGGAGACTAAGTGCGATCTTTAGATTTTTCTCCCTTCTTTTCAAATGGAGATATTTGAAAATCCAAGATCTTATCTAGGACAAATGAACACTCCTTGAACTTGACTAATGCATCATTCTTTTCACCTTTCTTCCTGATACCAACTACCTCCATTTCTATCCTTTGGATTTTATGTTCCTTTTCTTCCAACTGATTCTTCAAGATTTCTTCTATCCTCTTGGATTCCTTTAGTTGAGACTTGAAATTATGATTGGACTTTCTAGTTTCTTCAAGCTCTTTTGAGTCTTCACTGGGCTCTTCTGGTTCTTCCTTTTGACTGACAATTCAATCTTTAGTTGTTCAACTTCATCATCCTTGTATTCCAACTGATCCTGTAACTCTTTATCCTTGTGTTTGAGCTTCACAAGAAATACTCTCATTGTCATGGTATTCTACTAATATTCATTCAAATAATCCAAGACATTATTTTTGAATCGTGTGAATTCACTATGGTTCAGATTTATTGTGTTCAAGAACCAATTTGCTCCGTGATTAATATTTATCAAAGTGAGATGTATCTCTTGTGCAACCTTTGATAGATATTCATAATCTTCTACAAGAAACTTCTCAATTTCATCACACACTCTATTATTGCAATCAAAAGAATCAATACCTTTATTGGAGTCCAGTTCTTGCTTCTCTTCTTCTTGATTGAACTCTTTTGGGGCTTGTCTTTGTTGGGAAAAATATTGTCTTGAACAGTTTACCTAATATTTAATTATCGACCAGGGTTTGTAAGCTTGGAGTTGCTACAAAATATATGCGAAGGAAAAAGGATTCCTAAGATGTTGTGGCAATATTTTAACAAACACAGATCAAAAGATCTTTCGAAATAAGAAACAAAGAGTCCTAAGAATTCAATAGTTAAGAAGATTAAGTTAGAGTAGAAGACTAGACTAGTGTAGTATCTAGTTATACTACTCTACTCTATACATACTTGATGCAAATAGAAACAAGATAAAAAACTACCCCTTAAAATGTATTCTACTACTTTAAACAACTTTGAAAGCTAACTATACAAAGGTGGATCAACTAGAACATATAACTAAAGATGTACATGGCAATTCATACTAATTCCACTCTCCTGGATTGTTTTGGGGATAAGCATTTACAGTGACTGGGATAGGAGTAGGAGGAGAGTCGAAATGGATTTCAAATGAGGTATAGAAACTAAAGGGAATTAAATATAACTTTACCTCTATGAAAATATGTAAACTAAGGAATGTCTAGTTGCAAGTAATGGTAAACATGGTTCTTTATGTCATGGACACTTAACAAAAGACAAAACAGAAATGCAAAGAAGAGAAACTAACTTACAAATAAATAGAAAACCTAATGAAGATGTTCTTTAATATCTAGTAACCATCTAACTAAAAAGAACAACTTCTATTTATAACCTATCAACATATCTACCAAATTATTAATATAAGTAACCTTGAATTACATATAAAGAAATGAAATCAATTCAAGCTAATATTACAAAACATAATCATATGGTAAAAATAAATAAAGACTTAATAAATACTCTAAATAATTTAATCACAGACTTTTAAAAGGAAATAAAATCATTGTCTAACTATTCTAATCAAAACTTACTCAAAGAACTGAAGAAAACAAACTTAAACTATGTAAAATATGCTAAGGACTGGATGAAAGACTAAACAACAGGTTGAAATGGCATTTTGTATAACGAACCAAACAATATGTCTGTATGACAGTCTGTATACAAAAATACTTAAAACGTTGAAAATATGACTAATCTAGATGGGCTTGGGCTAGCTGACTCATGCATGTAATAACTAGATTGTAAATATAGGAATTTAAACCTATTTAACAACTACATTTACCCTACAAGATAATTCAAATACAATTCATAACTTGAAAACATCATTACCTATTGCAATTTAAAAAGAAATTGGAAATTACATAAACTCAGAACATAATAAGAACTAGCAGAATTAAAACTAACTATGATTAAATTCTACAGTATTGAAGCAATTTAGCTTATTAACATTGAAGCAGTCTACTCTATTAACATTTAAATCAAACAACAAACTGGAAATGCATCAAAAGGAATTATAATCTAGTCTATATGCAACATCAAAATAAATTACAATCTAGTCAAATTGCAAAAGGAATTACAATCTAGTCTATATGCAAAAAGAAATTACAATCTAGTCTATATGCAACCGGTTTCTAACTTAAAATGAAAGACTATGTAAACATCATAAGACTGAAATGGAATGTAAGCTATAAGCATCATAATACTGAAATAAAATCTAAACTACATGAAATAATATAAACAATTGCAAGAATCAAATTGCATAAACAATCTATGAACAAAGCTATACTAATTACAACAAAAAGGAAATGAAAGAGACTATACGAAAATATAAAACTTTGATTGGCGGGGGGCCCTCCCAACAAACAGAGTCACAACCTGCAAAATGCTAATGGAACACAATCGTAGACAGTGCAACAGAACTTCCATTAAAAATATAAAATAGAGTCTGAATTACATAAAAACTTGCTGAGCTAAAAAATACTTCTTCCTAACTTCTTAACTTTTTCTCGCATATAAGCATTCTTATATATATAGTTTTGAGAAAGCGAGCAAGTCAACCCTTTAGTGGTCTACTGCTCTTTGAGATGAGTCAACCATTATTACAATCCATTGCTTTGATGCCAACACACAGTCATTTTTCCTCCCTTATCGCGAGTTTGTTTCCATCGGGCATGAGGTGGCGTACAAGCTTCCCTTCTTTGGTGTGAACTAATGGCGTGATGTAAATGCTGGAAACCTTCCAGAATGAGGCTCGTGCTATCACTTCGGCATGTGGACAACAACGGTTGCAGGTCACTCCATGCTTAAATGCTGGAGAATCAATCAGTTCCATCGCGTGGTTGTTTCGGCGAGATGAATGACGAGCTGGATACGCTATGCGCATATCTAGCCGAATGTATGTCTGCTTGTCAAATTCACCCAAAAAGCATGCTCTCCAATCGGCGAATGCATTTGTTAGTAGTTACATCAATTAATCATCAAATTTACTCATTTAAACAGTAAAATAATTAAGAATGAATCAATCTTAAATAAATCAAAATAAGATCATACCTGAAGCTGAATGATAATCTGTATGATGAAAAGACGTCAAAATGACAAAAAAATATGCGATAGTACATAAGGTTTTTAGCTCAAAAAGGGTAAAAAAATGGGGCTCAACAGTATTATGAGTCCTAATATGGATTTTTGGTGTCTGGTCTTACCCTCTGATACTTGCTTTTCAACTTGAACCATAGGTATTTGTGTCAAAACCCCAGATTTTCACAAAAATTTAAAATTTTGAGATAACAACAAATGCTTCAACCTGCGGTCTACTAACAGCTAAATGTTAGCAATAAAAGAAACAGTTAAGTAATTAGTTTTACTAAATCTCAATTATGTTAACTCAATAGTTCATTTTTGTAACAGGAATAAAGTTTACTTGTGTATTGTTTTATTTTAGTTTATTGATGAGTCTCTTCTTGTCAAGTAGGTGGAATCTAACTTTTGAATCCGGGGCTTACTTAGCAATCATGCTAATGCAGATGATTACTGGTTCTTACAGGTTTACATGTATGATTACTGGTTCTTACGGGTTTAAAAAAATTATTAAAGCATCCAGTAGTAGTTTATTTGCAATAATAAAGCTTAGTAATTAAGCTGCTAAACTCTAAACAGCTTCCGTGAGGTAAAACCATTTGGCTTCCTTCATTTTTTCTTGTAATAAAGTTCAGAAGTAAATAGCGATAGTAAGCTATATTTTCGACTTTAAGAATTAGAATTTTAGTTACAAAGTACTTCTAATCTAGTCTATATAAATTGCAATGTTATAAATATTGTTTTGTTAGTGCTTATACAATAATACATTATCTTCTCTGTATAACAACTATTCCACATTTCGCTTCTGCGAGATAACTTACAGCCTGTTAACCTTTTTATAGTATAGTTCAATTGTGCAGACTAACACCATAATGCCTTCTCACATGAGATCAATGTTTGCCTATACTTTATGTTTAACCATATGGTTCTAGTAATTTCTGGATTCAATAGGAACATTCCTATTCAATTTTTTAATTTATCTATGATACTTCTCTTGAATTAAACTACTGTCTACAACAATTTATCTGAGATTGATGCTCTTGAAACAGGTCAAATTTCTAGTTATTTTGTTTAATTCTATAACTACTTTACTACCGAATTGACATGGTGAATCTTTAATAATTACCAAGTTGAGTCCTAACCAAAATTCATCAAAGTATCGTCACTTTGAACTATGTAACATAATTTCATAAAAGTGTTCTTACAATATGTTCTGTCCACTTCATAGTTCCGCTATCAATTGAGTTTTAGTTTTTATGTGAATTATAAACATGCACACTCTATTTTGTTAATAGACATTTGATCATAAACATTTTTAGATTAGAGTTTATAATTCTATGAACTATTACATTATGCCATTTATAAAAGTTATGACTTGTAATGTCCTTGTATAAGAGATTAACTATTGAATTTTTATATAGGAGAACTATAGTTGTTAGCTTGAGCTCTCCCATAACATAAGGTCTCTATCTATAATAAAGACATAAAATATTTGATCTCTATCTATAATAAAGACAACTTTTAGAGAAAGGAAATGCAACCATCCAAATCGCATTTGTGATGTTATAATATAATAACATAAGGTTATATAGTGGAATGAGTCTTATGCATGAATGATTTTTGGGCTTTAACCAAGGTTTTGTTAGGTCAACATATTCATATCGTTGATGTTATACTATTAAACTAGCATAATATTTGGTGCATGGTGTAAATGATTTGCAAGGATATTATTGGGTCGATGATATAGTTTACTCCTCGTTCCAATGATTAAATAATTTGATATCATTTTATGCAGGCACTATAGAGGAATGATCCATTGCATGGTTTTGATTTACTGACCACATGGTCGTCTCCTGACCAAGCGTGGAAGATATAAGTACTATCGTAACCCTAAACCTTTCATTTCTCCCCGCAGTTTGTGCTGGCCCTTGAGGCTGCTTTGCTTGGCTTTCATGGCGGCCGTCGGTCCTCCTCTGCTCTGGTTGTCTTGAGTCTTGGTCCAATGTTGCATTGTCTCTGGTGTGTGGTTCAAAATCCATTCTTAGTGGCTGTGGGTTCTCACTCTGCAAGCTTTGTAGAGATTATCGTTTCCCTTGACTTATTGTCAGTGAAATCCTCCTTTCATCGTCCTTGTGGCTTACTGTCTGTTCCAGTTTTCTTTGTTGTCCTCGTGGCTCGTTGTTGCGTGAGGTTTTGTCTTGTAAGCTATTGATTCTTTAGATTGCAAATCCTGTAGGTGACAGTGCTTCTACAAGACTGTTCGTTGTTTCCATTGACAGGTAAATAACAATATTTTTGTGTTCATTTACTTTGCTGTAAGTGTTTTTGTTGTTACCGTGGTGGAATAGATATTTGTTTAATGACAATAGATTTTTCTACACTCCTTGTAGGTGCTTGCCATTGTATACTTTTAGGGTGGAGAAAGTAAGCCATCAACCATCAAACACCGTGGCTCGTGGCTTAGTTCGGGTAAGCCCCGTGGTCCATGTGTTGGGTTTTCATCCTACTTGTAACAAGGTGGTCATTGGAATCACCCAGGGTTTTGGGGAAACCTTCCTCGACTCGCCATAAGTTATGTGGTTTGAATTTACAAGTTGTTTGTTGACATACCCAATTTTAAACCCTCGCTAGTCGATGGGTAGACTCGGTTTAACTGAGCTATGTATTTAGTTTGATGTTTGGCTTTACGACATGTTTAAATTAATGGTTTTTGTAAAGATAGTTCTGTCTTCAGACTTGTTTCGGTTTAACAAATGTTTAAAATTATGCTCTGTGTAAATTCATTGTTTTTACCCTTCTTGACTGTAAATGAAGTTTTTGCGCCCTGAAATAAATACTCTGTAAAAGTTTATGATTATGGTTTCTAAGACTGATACGTACAGTCATTGTTTAGTTGTATTTCTTATTCGTTTTGCTCACAGTTTTTGAGCTAGGGTTTATCTTGTGGAAACCCTCGTTTTTAAAATAAATTATTCTATTTAGTTTTTATCAATTTTTATTACTTAATTTTTTTTACTATTAACTAGTATTATCATGTGTTGAGGAAAATTATAATTTATAATAATTACTAATGCCTTTTGTTCGTCCTTAAAGGACTGTAAGTAATTTATAATATTTCATTTGTTTAGTAATTACATAGTCTAATTAATTTGATCTATAACTTTAATGTACTAGCATTTGTAATTATAATATATGTATTTTGGTATTAACCCTGTCATTTACTTTTATAGATATGTACTATTTATATAAAAAGAAAAAGTTTATTTTATAAGTATACATTTTGTATAGGTTGTTCAGTAATGTATTTCATTTATGTGTATAAATTTAGTTGGTTATTTAATGGTTTAAAAGAACTAAATTATGGTTTAACCTAGGTTACTAATGTATATACACAATACAGATAGACTGTGCTTAGAAATATGAGCTAGGGTTTGTAGAAGTAATCTCTGTCCTTTTTGTAACAATTACTCCAGTTTGTAACATAATTTATTTTGATTTGTAAACAATATTGTTTTATGTTAATAATAATATTATTTGTGTTAATAATAATATTGTTTTGTAAATACTGTATTCTCTTAAGTTTATATTTGTGTGTATATATTATTAATAAAGACTGAGAACAGTCTATAATAGTTAAGTTTATTTAATAAGATTATTTTTGTAAGCTTGGTGAAAGAATAAGAAATTTCCTACCTGACAATACTTCTTTACATATATTGTGACTGTAAAAGTGTAAGGACAATTCCTTATTAATAATATTTTATGCATATGTTACTACTGTCTTTTAGTTATTTTAATTCTAAGAGAAAGAATACTGTAAGAGTTATTAAGTTCTTATCTATTATATTTCTTATCTCAAATTAGTTTATCTTCAGAATTTAATTAGGTTACCAATCCTTACTTAGAGTTCAGATAGGTGCAGGTAAAAATAGCTATTATTATTAGGAAAAGATATAAACTAACAGAACCATATTTACTTCCTTACTTAACATAAATAACAAACATTTAACTGACATTTCTATTCCTTCTATTTCAGTGTAGATTTATAAATTATCAAAGAAGGCACTGTATAAAACAATGGCTTACATATTTGAACATACTGCTATTAGTAAAATAATATGATCCTGTTCTTTTTCTAGTATTTTTAATACACAGTCTGGTTCTAACAATAACCCTATTTACAGATTGATATTCTTTCTGGAAGCATCTATCTACTAAAAGAAAAAAAATTCAATACTCTGAAAAGCATAAGTACTCTATTCATTTCAGATTCTTATCATACTTCATTCATTTTAAACACACTACCTGTGCTAGAGTACGATCTGGTTTACTCTAGACGGGGAAAAACATAGGTAGGATTATTTTTCATCAAAGTACAGATTCAGCATTAAAACAACTAAGATATTTCAAGCTTAACAGTTCACTACATAACATATCAATTATTCATTATTTGTTCATACTCATAAATAAACTTAAACATAGAAATTAAAAGATAGTAGAACCTGTTTTTAAAGCTGGATGAAAACAACGTTAGGAGGCCATTCCTCCCTACCAACTCCTGGAGAGTGCTCAAATAGTGACTTCTCAGGACCCCCAAGCATGTTCCTGGTCTTATTAGCTGGGACTAGGTGGAGTAAACAACAAAGTACTAGTCCAATGACTTAGTACCAACTCTGCACTCTGCAGCAAGATCTTTCAGCTGAAAAGTTGTACTAGATCACTTCCTGCAGTTTACCCCTCAAACACCTTCCACCAAAAATTTCCTTCCCCATGAATTCTTTGAAGCACATTCACCTGAAATATTCTTCTCCTGGAATGAGCAGCCTCAACTCTCTTCAATGGGATTTTTTTATTAAGATTGCCTAGGTCGTTTTTGGGTTAGTTGTCATTAATTGAGCCACCTAATCTGATCCCACTTTCTTGGGGGATCATGACCCCAAATGTAGGGATGTTTCCACCTACAACATTGGAAGTGTTTGAGGATGCTTCCACTTGTATATTTGCTCTCCATCTAGTCTCCTCCACCAACTTGACCAGTAACACTCTTTTTAACAACTCTCCCAAGTTGTTGTCTCCACTTTTCTTTATTTAAAATTAAAATATTTAGAATTACATTCAATATCCTTGACTCTGCTGAGTCATCATTTACAACTTATCATTAAATTTAGCATAATGTATTAGAATAAAATCTTGCAAAATTGGGGCATGTGACATACACACCCCCTTAGAATTTAACATCGTCCTCGATGTTATTTATTCTTCATCCTCCAAATTTTCCTGGAACAGAATTGGATATGCATCTCGCATTTTACTTTCCAATTCCTAGGTGGATTCCTCTGGACTAAGGTGCTTCCATTGCACCTTCACCTCTCCAATGGTGCAGTTCCAAAGTGTAATTTCCCTCCTCCTGAGGATACAGTCCGGTTCCACCAAAAACTCTCCTTCTGGTTCCACCTGTACAACATTCCAGTTAACAACATGAGTAGCTTCATGAACATATTTCTTTAAAATGGAAATGTGAAAAAAATTATGTACTCTTAAGTTAGGTGGTAATGCTAATTGATAAGCTACTTATCCAATCCTAGAAAAAATTTCAAATGGGCCACAGTAACGAGGTGCCAATTTTGCACAACTCCCCAATCTTAGAGAGCTCTTTTTGGGCCTTACCTTGATGAACACATGTTCACCTACCTGAAACTCCTTTGGAGTTCTTTTTAAGTATGCTTGACTTTTCTGTCGATCACGTGCCACTTTCAGATTTCCCTGCACTTATTTCACAATTTCTTCCATTTCTTTTAACAGTTCTGGACCTAATACCAATCTATCTACTGGATTACTCCAAGAGATAGGAGCATTATATGTTCGTCCATATAAGATTTCAAATGGACTAAATCTGGCTGATGTCTGATAATTATTATTATAAGCAAATTCTACCAGATGTAAATAGTCCTCCCATTTACTAGGCTGGTCTTTCACAATATACATTCTTAATAGATCTTCTAATACTTGGTTTACCCTTTCAGTTTGTCCATATATTTGAGGATGGAAAGAAGTACCAAAATTTTATGTGGTGTTTAACCCCTTAAACAAAGACTTCCAAAAGTTTCCTGTAAACTTAGGATCTCTATCTGAAATTATAACTTTTGGTGCTCCATGTAATCGAAAAATCTGTTTTAGAAAAATATCAGCTATGTTTGCAGCTTTGTAAGTAGTTTTAACATGTATAAAGTGAGTTGCTTTGCTTAACTTATCAACTACTACCATGATAGAATCATTTTGATTTTTATTTTTAGGCAATCCAGTAATAAAATCTAGACTAATTATCTTCCATTTCCATCTAGGGATGGGTAAAGGCTGAAGCAAACCAGCTAGGTGTCAGTGTTCAGGTTTTACCTGTTGACATTCTAAACACCCTGCAATATATTCAGCTACTTCAGTTTTCATATTTGGCCAGAAATACTCTTTTCTTAACATGGTTATAATCTTTTGATAACCTGGATGACCTGAATATGGTGTTTTATGAATTTCATATAGAATTGATAGCTTGACTTTAGGTACATTATGTACATACAGTTTATCTTTATATAATAATTTTTTTTTTCATTTAAACTGTAACCTTTTATTAAGTTTTCTGTGGGATTTTCTTTATCTTTAGCTTGCAAATTTTGGTAAATTTCATCTTGTTTTATTCCTTCTTTAAGCTGTTCATCTAAGTCTGAAACATAGGTGCTGATTGCTATTACAAAATTCAGCCTTGCATTCCTACTTAATGCATCGACAACTTTATTTTCTTTACCTTTTATATGCTGGATTTCAAAATCATACTCGCTTAAGAAAGCTAACCACCTAGCTTGTCTGGCATTTAGATTAGGCTGATCTAAAAGATACTTCAATCCTTTATTATCAGTCATTAAAACAAGTTTTCTTCCAATTAGGTGATGTCACCACATCTTTAAGGCGTGTATTATAGCTGCTAATTTTAGATCATATGTCGCATAATTATTTTCATGAACTTTTAACTTTCTAGACTCATAGGAAATAACATGCTTTTCTTGAGTCAGAACACCGCCTAAGCCATCATTATAGGCGTCAGTGCACACTACAAATTCTTTATTAGGATATGCTATTCTTAAAATAGGTGCACTGGTTAATAAAGTTTTTAACTTTTTAAAACTTTCTTCACATTTCTGATTCCAGTTGAACTTCTTTCCTTTCTTCTGCAAGGAAGTTATTGAATTTGCTATCCTCGAAAAATCTTCAATGAACCTCCGGTAGTAACCGATAATGCCCATGAAATATCGAACATCCATCACATCCTTAGGAACTGGCCAATCTTCGATTGCCCATATATTTTTAGGATCTATGGAAATTCCTTCCTTAGTCACTACGTGACCTAAATACTGAATCATATCCTTGAAGAAATCATACTTACTAAACTTTGCGAAGAGTTGATGTTCTCGCAACTCTTGCAAAACAATTTTTAGATGCTCTTCTTCAGTTTTTGAATAGATTAGAATGTCATTGATAAACATGACAAAAAACTTATCTAAATACTTATGCATCACGTTGTTCATTAAACACATGAAGACAGGTGGGGCATTAGTAAGCTCGAATGGCATTACGACAAATTCGTAATGACCATATCTTGTTCTAAAGGCTGTCTTAAAGATGTCTTCATTTTTAATCCTCACTTGATGATATCCAAACCTTAAATCTATTTTCGAAAACACCGTGGCTCCACGTAGTTGATCAAACAGATCATCTATGTGGGGCAACGGATATCGATTTTTGATAGTCATCTTGTTTAACTGACGGTAATCTATGCAAAATCGCATAGTTTCACCTGTCTTCTTGACGAAGATGACAGGTGCCCCCCCAGGGAGACACACTTGGTCGAATATACTTTTTATCAATTAACTCTTTTAATTGTGATTTTAATTCATTAAGTTCCAATATGTTCATTCGATACGGGGCCTTTGGGCTAGGTACTGCACCCGATACCAGCTCAATGGTGAAATCCAATTCCCTTTTCGGAGGTAATCCCGGAATCTCTTTTGGGAATACATCAACATATTCTTTTAAGACTAGTATGTTTTCCACTTTTAACTTATCTGTTTTAATTTTACTTTCCTCATCAGTTATTGTTACTGCATAAGCTTTACATCCCTTTCTAACAACTCTTTTAAGTTGTAAAGCAGAAATATGCCTTACAGTAGTTTTCCTAGGAATTCCTTTAACACTTACTGGTTTTTCATCAGTCCATACCAATAACATCTTTTTGAAATACCTCTTAAAGGTACTCCAGTTAACATCTTTTTCCTTTATACCTTTAACTCTCTTCAAGTCCTGCCACCAAATGTCAGCCTTTCCTGAGAGGTTATATATATCCATTCTAGCCTTTAACTAGTTAGAATAATTATATATTTGGAAGTACTTCTTCATCCCAGATAACTAGGATTTAGCTTCCTCCCCCTTCTCAGTCTCTCCATTAAAGTTTGGTGGCTTTATCTTTTTGAATTCCCTAGAAATTTCCTCATAAGGTTTGTATTTCCTCTTTTAGTGTACAGATTATCATCACTACTGTCACTGGTAGTATGGTAATTTTGTTGCTCACCAAACACTTTAGAAGATGAACTACTTTCAGTTTTTGTATGTTTCATATTTTTAGATTTTCGTTGATGACTGGCATCTTTCGATTTTGATCTTCTACCCCTACCCTCAGTTTGAAACTTTTCAATTAGGATCTGATTCAGCTCTTCTTGAGCCATCAGAATCCTTTCATTTTCTCGCTTTACAGATTCCATTTCAGTTTTTAAGTCTTTTACAGTTTGAAAACAACTATGAGGAATTTGTAGTTAAATGCTATGGTATAGGATCTCTTGGTAAATTTCCTATTTCAGTAGCTGGAGACTCCTCCTCTGCATACTCTTCCAGCCTTTCCATACCTTCCTGTTAAACTTCAGAAAAAACAATTCTTTGTTGAATAACATTTAAAATAAAAAATGCCAGCATAATAATTTTATTTACTGTTTTATGAAAGCTAGTTGGGCTTCATCAAGGACTAGTGTTTGAACCTTGTGCCTTGATACCACATGTCAAAACCCCAAATTTTCACAAAAATTTAAAATTTTGAGATAACAACAAATGCTTAAACCTGTGGTCTACTAACAGCTAAAGGTTAGCAATAAAAGAAACAGTTAAGTAATTAGTTTTACTAAATCTCAATTATGTTAACTCAACAGTTCATTTTTGTAACATGAATAAAGTTTACTTGCGTATTGTCTTATTTCAGTTTACTAATGAGTCTCTTCTTGTCAAGTAGGTGGAATCTAACTTTTGAATCTGGGGCTTACTTAGCAATCGTGCTAACGCAGGTGATTACTGGTTCTTACAGGTTTACAGGTATGATCGAACGAGTACATTTTAAAAAAATTCTTAAAGTATCCAGCAGTAGTTTATTTGCAATAATAAAGCTTGGTAATTAAGCTTCTAAACTCTAAACAGCTTCCGTGAGGTAAAACCATTTGGCTTCCTTAAGTTTTTCTTGTAATAAAGTTCAGAAGTAAGTAGCGACAGTAAGATATATTTGCGACTCTAAGAATTAGAATTTCAGTTACAAAGTACTTCTACTCTAGTCTATATAAACTGCAACGTTATAAAGATTGTTTTGTCAGTGTTTATACAATAATACATTATCTTCTCTATATAACAACTTTTCCACATTTCGCTTCTGCGAGATAACTTACAGCCTATTAAGCTTTTTATAGTATAGTTCGATTGTGCAAACTAACACCATAATTACTTCTCACGTGAGATCAATGTTTGCCTATACTTTATGTTTAACCATATGGTTCTAGTAATTTCTGGATTCAATAGGAACATTCCTATTCAATTTTTTAATTTATCTATGATACTTTTCTTGAATTAAACTACTGTCTACAACAATTTATCTGAGATTGATGCTCTCGAAACAGGTTGACTTTCTAGTTATTTTGTTTAATTCTATAACTACTTTACTACCCAATTGACATGGTGAATCTTTAATAATTACCAAGTTGAGTCCTAACCAAAATTCATCAAAGTATCGTCACTTTGAACTATGTAACAGATATTCATAAAAGTGTTCTTACAATATGTTCTATCCACTTCATAGTTCCGCTATCAATTGAGCTTTAGTTTTTATGTGACTTATAAACATGCACACTCTATTTTGTTAATAGACATTTAGTCTATAATTAGTTCATGATCATAAACATTTTTAGATTAGAGTTTATAATTCTCTAAACTATTAGATTATGCCATTTATAAAAGTTATGACTTGTAATGTCCTTGTATAAGATATTAACTATGCATTTTTATATAGGAGAACTATAGTTGTTAGCTTGAGCTCTCCCATAACATAAGGTCTCTATCTATAATAAAGACATAAAATATTTGATCTCTATTGTCAAAACCCCAAAAATTCTGAAAAATTTAAAATTTTTAAATTTACAACATTAACATAAAATGCAGTTTAACTAATTATTAGTTAGTTACATGTTAACAGTTTGGTTGAATTCATCAGTTGAATTATGTGTAGATAAAGAATATATCTTTCAGTTTACTAATTTGTCTCTTTTTGCGAACATAAGGTGGGGCTACCATGAAAAGAACTGGGCTTACTTAGCTTTTGGGCTAATGCATAAAGTTCCTTCCGTTCTTATAGATGATAGGTAAACACATTGGCTGCTGCAAGTAAAAGAGTTTTGAAGTCTTCAAGTACAAGATTGTTTGCAAACCAAAGTTCAGAAAGACATTAGTAGCTCAGCACATAATAGTGCTTACTGAGGTAATTTCATAATTTGATCTTTATTCTAGAAGAGATAAATTTATAATTCTTGCAATACGGCACTGTTTGATATCTATCTTAGTTATCAGTGTAAAAGATCTTTATAAAAGATAGTTTACAAAATAGACACAAACTCAAGGGTTTCTGTTTAAGAAGGCACAACCACTCTTTTATTTTTGAAATTGTAACAACATGGTTAGAAAAAAAAACTATAAAAGTAAGCATTACTATCATAAACTCTTTGGTTGAATCTACAACCCTTTGAAAGAATACTAAAAGTGACTCTATAATTACAATATAAAAGTTGGTAGAATACTTTGTACAATAACCTTCTTACTTAGCCAAAAGTATAAAATTTTCACCCTGTCAATCAGGTTATAAACCTATCTTATTAAGATGTTTGAAAAGACAAGGTAGCTATACACTCGGATGAATGTTTTATAAACAGCCCTACATAAACTCCATGGTTTTGTACTATTACCCTTTTGATCTTCTTTGGTAACTAAGGTACCTTATAAAAATAGAAAAAGGTTTTAAAATAAATAATGCCAAGGTAACTATTGTATTTCCTTACCTTAAATATTCTTAAATCAACTTTCCAAATCCTCCAAATATAAAAGTGCTTAGTAGAACATAAGACAAGGTTCTATTTTAAGGGAAAATACTTTTCAAAATATCACACCTTATGCGTGGAGGAGTTATCAACATGTTTTGAAATAAAAGTTGATAATTACTACATTATAGTTTAAAATAATGAATACATTATTGCTTGCATGCAGCATAAGGGCAGAATGATTTCTCGAGAGGATTATGGATAAACTTTGGTCAACTAGAATGATTGGAAATCATTCTCTCGGCGAGCTGTTTGATTTTAAACCATAGTCAAAACCCACAACTCATAAACAAATTTGTTGAATATCGTGGCATCTCCTCAGCCATGTGCTGTAAGGTTAAAAGGGCTGTTAGTAAACCCTAGCCCTCATTGTCTCCTCCTCGTTCGGCGCCTGTCGCTCGTGATGGTGCTAAGGCACCCCTGTGTTGTTCTCCTCTGCAACGACTTAACCCAGCTTGTCTTCTTGCTAAAAATCGTAGAGTCATTCTCCTCTGTTGATCTCTAGTTGGCCATCCCTCCATTGTGCTTCCTCTGCTATTTTGAAACTAACCCTAGTCTGTGCACTTCTCCTCCATCCGTGAGGATTGATGATTTTTATCCTGCTGTAATGCGATTTGCACACAGCTGAGAGTTGCTCTTTCTCTTTCTCCTTCGCAGTGGGGTCTGTTTATGCGTTGAAGGTTGTGATGTTGCTGCTAAAATTTTAGTTCTTCTTCGACCGAACAGGTAAGAATTTCCAGACTGCAATGCATCCTTACTTAATCGTTATTCTTTTCTTAAATTTATAATTTATGCTACAACATTTACTTAGAGGTTTTTTTCTTTTTCTTTGCACATACAGGATTCTTTGTTTTCCAGCGTATGCGGCCGTGGGTAAAAGACTTGGACAACAGTCTGCAAAACCTGGTAAGCCTAGTTTCACCATGGCTTGTTCTCCTTATGGTTACGTTGGACCCTTCGAGGGTTGGCTTAAGAAGCCTGAAACCCTTACTGCTTCAGTTTGGACTTAAAACTGCTGGTTTAAGAATTAGAAGAAGAAACCCTTCACGCGATGTGAGGGCATTACAGCTTAGGCCGAGGTTGTAAATATTAATTTCCTTTCTGCATTTTAAGTTCTGTATAAGAAACAGAAGTACTGGCTGTAAGCTTGACTGTAGACGAGGTTATGACCTCGACTTTTCGTTTTGACTGTACTTTAAATGGTTCAGGGTTTTACCCAACGTTTTATAATATAAAATAACATACTGTTTGTCCGTAGCTTTTAGATTATACTACAGCATGCATTTTCAATTTGTGGACTGTATAGGATAATAAATTACAGGCTTATGATAGCCTTAAATTGTTAAATTATAATGAGGCCGTAAAAATAAAAATAATGTCTTATCTTTATAGTTTGTATTTATTTACATAAATTTGGAATTATAGGGTTAAACCCTAATTTCTACAGTTTGAGAATCAATGTAATTTCTTAATCTGATACTATGTATTACATACAAACTCTATCTGTATCTGCGAGTAATTAAATGATTATTATTATATTGATTAGGCTCGATAAACGAGCAGTCTATTGTTATGTTATTTATCTTTGTTTTAAAATATGTAGCTGAGTTATTTTACTATAGTTAATTTCTTATATAAAATTACTGTCAGGTTATGTACCTGGGTTATACTTTGATTTACTCGTTATGTAATCTTGTTAAGTGATAAATAGGGTTTACATTCTTAAGCTATATAGGTTCTTACATTTTGCTTTTAATTTACTTAACGGAAATTCTAAGAAATTTTGTTTATTCTGTAAGACAGAGTGTATTTAATTCGAGATTACAATTTAAATATTTATATTCCTTAAGTTTTAAAAGAATAATGTTTCTATGTTGGATAATATAAAAGTATAATATTATTATAATAATAATACTTACTAATGCAAAAATAATAGTCCTGTCTTATTTGGAGTATTAAGTTCTCCATATGTGTAACCTTTGTTTATTTTATAGCGTACAGAAAATAGCATTATGCTGTTTAAATTCCTGTACTGATATGCAGTTACTTATAAGGTTCTGATAAAATTTAATCTATCTGTTAAGTTATTGTTTTACTTATGAAAATAAAATAAAATAATAGGTTAACACTTCTTATGACATATCTTATATAACTATATATATAGTAACATGCATTTTTAATCCATAAAAGATAGAGTTACCATTCTAAGTAATATTAGAAATTGATTTAATAATGAAAAAGGAAAAGTAAAGAAAACAATAACATTAATATAATACCTCAGCTCTAGCTAGCTTGCTCAATTATAGAATTAAATTTACATTTGATTACTTCTACAAATGTTCTGTAAGTACAAGTATTAACATGTTTATAATCTTTATAAAGAGAAATAAAAGCTCTGTAACTTGTTCTTGCTTTGAGTTCATTTTTAGAAATAAAATCATCCGAATACAAGGAAGGAAACTATATAATAGAACAATATGATTTCTAGTCTAACTTTTACTTTCTATCATGTACAGTGGTATTTATTGGAAACAAAGATACAGTACTAGGAAGTAGTTTTTAAGACTATAAGAAAATAACTTATGAATTGGTGAACACTTGTAATTACTGAAAGTAACTAAATAGGAAACTCGATTCAGAAGGATACTACTTCTCAATACCGATATACTGTGTTGGAGTACGGTCTGGTGAACCCAGATGTGGAAAAACACAGTAATTCTTTAACTCAGCAATAGATTAACTACTGATAACCTGAGATACTCACATTACTAAACTAACTAACTATTCAGTCATATAACAAAACATAACATGCAACCATTCATACTCATTAAACATAAAGAGATAAATGACAGAACCTGTTTAAACTTTGGACAACAACAGCAATGGGAGGCCGTTCCTCCCTACCAACTCCTGGAGAGCGCTCAGACAGCGACTCCCCAGGACCCCCGAGCTTGCTCTGGTCTCCCTGGCTAGAACTAGGTGCAGCAAAGTTAGATACCAGTCTTCAAACTTGGTATTAACTCAGAACTATCAGTCAATTCCCTCAGCCAAAAAGCTGTAATGAAATCAAGTTACTCCAGCAATCCTCTTAGAAAAACTTCCTTACTATATTTCCCTCTTCCTCAATGAAATTCCTGAATAACATTCACCTGAATGAATTCTCTCTGGAAAAATATCTGAGCAGCCTTAGCTCTCTTCATCGAGTACTTTTAAAATATTGATTAGGTCTTTTTTGGGTTAACTGTCATTTAATGAGCCACCTGCTTTGATTCCACTTTCTTGGGGAATCATGACCCCAAATATAGGGAAGTTGCCACCTGCAACTTAGGAAGTGTTTGAGGATGCTGCCACTTGTTTCTTTCCTTTCCACCTAGTTCCATCCACCAGTTTGACCAGTAACCTCTTTTTAACAGCTCTCCCATGCTGTTGTCTCCAAAATTTATTTATTAATAATAAAATATTCTGAATTACACTCCATTTCTGTTGACTATATTGAGTCATCAATCCCTACTTAGCATTAAATTTAACATAATGTCTTAGGAATATAATAAAACAATTTACATAATTTTACAAAATTGGGGTATGTGACATACACACCCTCTTAAAATGTAACATCGTCCTCGATGTTACTTATTCCTCATCCTCTGCAACCTCCTGGACCAGATTCGGGTATGCTTCCCGCATCTTACTTTCCAGTTCCTAGGTAGCTTCTTCAGGACTAAGGTGCTTCCATTGCACCTTCAGTTGTCCAATTGTGCGGTTCCGCAGAGTAATTTGCCTCCTCCCAAGGATACAGTCCGGTTCCACCAGAACTTCCCCTTCTGGTTCTACCTGTAGACCGTTCCAATCAATTACATGAGTAGCATCATGAACATACTTTTTCAGAAGAGAAATATGGAAAACATTATGCACTTTCAAATTAGGTGGTAACACTAACTGATATGCAACTTGACCAACTCTAGATAGAATTTCAAACGGACCACAGTAACGTGGTGCTAGTTTTGCACAATTCCCCAGTCTTAGGGAGCTTTTCTTTGGTCTTACCCTTATGAACACGTGTTCACCCACCTGGAACTCTTTAGGAGTTCTTTTCAAATATGCTTGGCTCTTTTGCCGATCCTGGGCAATCTTCAAATTCTCCTGCACTTGTTTCACAATCTGTTCCATTTCTTTTAATAATTTGGGTCCCAACACTAATCTATCTACTGGATTATTCCAGGAGATAGGAGTGTTACATTTACGCCCATACAGAATTTCAAATGGGCTGAACTTAGCTGAGGATTGATAGTTATTATTGTAAGCAAATTCTGCTAAATGCAAGTAATCCTCCCACTTACCTGGTTGATCCTTAACATACATTCTTAACAGATCTTCCAACACCTGATTCACTCTTTCTGTCTGTCCGTCTGTCTGAGGATGGAAAGAGGTGCTGAAATTCAGTGTTGTGTTTAAGCCTTTAAACAAGGATTTCCAGAAATTCCCTGTGAATTTAGGATCCCTGTTTGAAATAATTACCTTAGGTACTCCATGTAACATAAAAATCTTCTTTAAAAATATATCTGCTATATTGGCAGCCTTGTAGGTAGTCTTGACAGGAATGAAGTTTGCTGCTTTACTTAACTTGTCCACCACCACCATAATTGAATCGTTCTGATTCTGATTTCTGGGTAATCCAGTGATGAAATCTAAGCTGATTATCTCCCACTTCCAACTAGTAATAGGCAAGGGTTGCAATAAACCAGCTGGATGTTGGTGTTCTGTTTTCACTTTTTGACAGTCCAAACATCTAGCTATATACTCAGCTACTTCAGATTTCATATTAGGCCAGAAATATTCTTTTCTTAACATGGTGACAGTCTTCTGGTAGCTTGGATGCCCTGAGTAAGGGGTTTTATGAACTTCATCAAGAACCATCAATTTAACCTTAGGCACATTAGGCACATACAGTCTGTCCTTAAACAATAAAAATCCATTTTTATTTAGACTATAACCCTTTATTAAACTTTCTGTAGGTTCTTTTTTATCTGTAACTTGTAATTTTTGATAAATTTCATCCAATTTTATCCCTTCAGTTAGCTATTCATTTCAATCAGAAGCATAAATACTGATTGCTGTTGTAAAATTCAGCTTTGCATTTCTTCTCAAAGCATCAGCCACCTTATTTTCTTTTCCTTTTATGTGTTGAATTTCGAAATCGTATTCACTTAAGAAGGATAACCATCTTGCTTGCCTTGCATTCAAGTTAGGCTGATCTAAAAGGTATTTTAGACCCTTATTATCAGTCATTAAAGTAAACTTTCTGCTTATTAAGTGGTGTCGCCACATTTTTAAGGCATGAATAACATCAGCAAGTTCTAAATCATAAGTGGCATAATTCTTTTCATGGATTTTTAATTTCCTTGACTCATAGGCAATGACATGCCCATCTTGAGTCAGCACTCCGCCTAGACCATCATTACAAGCATTGGTGCATAACACAAAATCCTTATTAGGATCTACTATTCTTAGAATAGGTGCAGTTGTTAATAAAGTTTTTAATTTCTTAAAACTTTCCTCACATTTTAAGTTTCAGTCAAATTTCTTGCCTTTCTTTTGCAAGGAAGTAATTGGATTAGCTATTTTTGAAAAACCCTCAATGAACCTCCGGTAGTAACCGGTAATTCCCATGAAGGACCTAACATCTGTTACGTCTTTCAAAACTGGCCAATCCTCGATTGCTCGGATTTTTTCAGGATCCATAGAAATCCCTTCCTTAGTCACTACGTGACCTAAGTACTGGATATCATCCTTGAAGAAATCACACTTACTGAACTTTGCAAAGAGCTGTTGCTCTCGCAGTTCTTGTAAAACTATCTGTAGGTGTTCCTTATGTTCTGCTTCATTTTTAGAATAAATTAAAATGTCATCTATAAATACAACAACAAATTTATCTAAGTATTTATGCATTATGTTATTCATCAGACACATAAAGACAGCTGGGGCATTTGTAAGCCCAAAAGGCATTACGACACTTATTCGTAATGTCCATACCTTGTTCTAAAGGCTGTCTTGAAAATGTCCTCTTCTTTAATTCTTACCTGATGATATCCTGATCTCAGGTCTATCTTAGAGAACACCGTAGCTCCACGCAGCTGATCAAACAGATCGTCTATGCGGGGCAACGGATATCTGTTTTTAATTGTCATTTTATTTAGTTGACGGTAATCTATGCAGAGTCGCATAGTTCCTTCCTTATTTTTAACAAAGATTACTGGTGCTCCCCAAGGGGACACACTGGGTCAAATATACTTTTTATCTATTAATTCCTTTAACTGTGATTTTAATTCATTAAGCTCCAGAATATTCATACGATATGGAGCTTTCGAGCTAGGTACAGCACCTGGTACCAGCTCAATAGTGAAATCCAGTTCCCTCCTAGGAGGTAATCCTGGAATTTCCTCCGGAAAAACATCAGTAAATTCGTTTAACACAGGAATATCCTCTATTTTTACTTTATCTTTTTCAGATTTATTTGCCTCATCTGTAATAGTTACAGCATAGGATTTGCACCCTTTTCTGACTGCTCTTTTGAGTTGTAAGGCAGAAATCTGCCTAATTACAGTTTTCCTAGGAACACCCTTAACTGTTACCGGTGGTTCATTATTATTTACACACGTAAATGTTTTATCAAAACAATTTAAAAGTACCCTGTGCTGTTCTAACCAATCCATACCAATCAATAAGTCATATGAGCCAAGTGGAAAAACATTTAACTTAACAGTAGTCTTCAAATCATTCATAACCAATGCACATTCCTTAACATAACAGGTTACTTTCCTTTTTGCCCCTGTGGCTAATTGAACTAACTATGAGTTATCAAACTTTTCAACAGTCAAATTACACTTTTCTATTATTTGAGATGAAATGTAACTAAGACTAGCACCTGGATCTATTAAAATAGTTACAGGGATTTGGTTAACCATACCTTCTACTTCCACCATGGAAGTTTGATAATCAGCTTGGCGGTTCTCCAACGCTGCATTGATTCGAGGCATAGTCCTTGCAAAATATCCAACAGTCATTTTATCTTGTATAGTATGAATATTGTTGTTTGGCTTCTTCTGATTTGGGTAGACTGAAGCATAGTGCGGGCTATTGCACTCCCAACACTTAACAGGCTCCTTTCTTTCGAAATTCTTATTAAAATTTCCATGATTGTTTGATGCTTCCTTGCCCTTGAAGTTATTAGAATTATTGGAATTATTAAAAACACCATTTCTGCTCCCCTGGAAGTTCTTACCATTAGAATGGTTTCTGTTCTTGTTATTCTTGATATTTTTCTGGGGTACAAACTCTTTTTTCTTGAACTTAGGCTGATTACTGTTCTTTTTAGCCTTCCAGTTGGCTATTCCTTCTTTCTTTTTGTTCTATTCAAAACAAAAATTAGCCTTCCGCATGGCTTCTTCCAGAATTTTGGGGTTATCATATTCAATTCTGTCCTTTATATGGTATGGCAGACAGCTGAGAAACCACTGTACTTTAGGTTTCTCATCAACTAAATACGACACATACCTTAACAGACTTAAGAACTTACTGTTTAAGTCCTTCATAGTCATGGATCCTAGCTTTAACTCATAAAATTCCTTGGCCCTTTCTTCATAATATTGTTCGGACAGAAATTTCTTTTTTGAAGTAGCTTTTAAAGGTACTCCAATTGACCTCTTTTTCTTTGATCCCCTTGACTCTTTTCAGATCTTGCCACCATATATCTGCCTTTCCAGAGAAATTATAGATGGCCATTCTTGCCTTCAGCTGATTTGAATAGTTGTATATCTGAAAATATTTTCTCATCTCGGATAACCAGGATTCTGCCTCTTCTCCTTTTTCAGTTTCCCCATTGAAAGTTGGGGGTTTTATTTTTTTAAACTCCCCGAAAATCTCTTCATAAGGCCTGTACTTCTTCTTTCTCTTATACAATTCAGCCTCGCTACTGTCACTGGTAGTGTAACAGCTTTGTTGTTCCCTAAATCCTTCAGATGATGAACTGCTATCAACTTTAGCTAGTTTCATCTTTTTAGACCCTTTCTAATGGCAAGGTTCTTCAGATTCAAATCTTTTGCTTCTCCCTTCAGTCTGAAATTTTTCCATCAAAATTTGATTTAACTCCTCTTGAGTTTTCAGAATCCTTTCATTGTCCTTTTTGACTGATTCCATTTCAGTCTTTAAATCCCTTAAAGTCTGCATCATCTTTGAGGAGTGAGCAGTTACCTCCTCTATCACAGGTTCTCTATACATCTGTCTTATCTCAGTGTTTGGAGACTCCTCCTCAGCATATTCTCCTAGCTTCTCCATACCTGCCTGTTAGATTCAGAAAAAGAAATTTTCTGCTTTTACATGAAACAAAATACAAGTTAGTACATTATTTTTTTTACTGTTCTACGGAAACTAGTTGGGCCACATCAAGGCCTAGTATTTGAACCATGCTCTGATACCACATGTCAAAACCCCAAAAATTCCAAAAAATTTTAAATTTTTAAATTTACAACATTAACATAAAATGCAGTTTAACTAATTATTAGTTAGTTACATGTTAAGAGTTTGGTTGAATTCATCAGTTGAATTATGTGTAGATAAAGAATAGATCTTTCAGTTTACTAATTTGTCTCTTTTTGCGAACATAAGGTGGGGCTACCATAAAAAGAACTGGGCTTACTTAGCTTTTCGGCTAATGCATAAAGTTCCTTCCATTCTTACAGATGACAGGTAAACACATTGGCTGCTGCAAGTAAAAGAGTTTTGAAGTCTTCAAGTACAATATTGTTTGCAAACCAAAGTTCAGAAAGACATTAGTAGCTCAGCACATAATAGTGCTTACTGAGGTAATTTCATAATTTGATCTTTATTCTAGAAGAGATAAATTTATAATTCTTGCAATACTGCACTGTTTGATATCTATCTTAGTTATCAGTGTAAAAGATCTTTATAAAATAAAGTTTACAAAATAGACACAAACTCAAGGGTTTCTGTTTAAGAAAGCACAACCACTCTTTTATTTTCGAAATTGTAACAACATTCTAAGTTTTTTTAAGGATAATTAGTCTAAATGGTTAGAACAAGAAACTATAAAATTAAGCATTACTATCATAAACTCTTTGGTTGAATCTACAACCCTTTGAAAGAATACTAAAAGTGACTCTATAATTACAATGTAAAAGTTGGTAGAATACTTTGTAGAATAACCTTCTTACTTAGCCAAAAGTATAAAATTTTCACCCTGTCAATCAGGTTATAAACCTATCTTATTAAGATGTTTGAAAAGACAAGGTAGCTATTCACTCGGATGAATGTTTTATAAACATCCCTACATAAACTCCATGGTTTTGTACTATTACCCTTATGATCTTCTTTGGTAACTAAGGTACCTTATAAAAATAGAAAAGGTTTTAAAATAAATAATGCCAAGGTAACTATTGTATTTCCTTACCTTAAATATTCTTAAATCAACTTTCCAAATCCTCCAAATATAAAAGTGCTAAGTAGAACATAAGACAAGGTTCTATTTTAAGGGAAAATACTTTTCAAAATATCACACCTTATGCGTGGAGGACTTATCAACATGTTTTGAAATAAAAGTTTATAATTACTACATTATAGTTTAAAATAATGAATACATTATTGCTTGCATGCAACATAAGGGCAGAATGATTTCTCGAGAGGAGTATGGATAAACTTTGGTCAACTAGAATGATTGGAAATCATTCTCTCGGCGAGCTATTTGATTTTAAACTATAGTCAAAACCCACAACTCATAAACAAATTTGTTGAATTTCATGGCATCTCCTCAGCCATGTGCTATAAGGTTAAAAGGGTTGTTGGTAAACCCTATCCCTCATTGTCTCCTCCTTGTTCGGCGCCTGTCGCTCGTGATGGTGCTGAGGCACCCCTATGTTGTTCTCCTCTGCAACGACTTAACCCAGCTCGTCTTCTTGCTAAAACTCGTAGAGTCATTCTTCTCTGTTGATCTCTTGTTGGCCATCCCTTCATTGTGCTTCCTCTGCTATTCTGAAACTAACCCTAGTCTGTGCACTTTGCCTCCATCCGTGAGGATTGATGATTTTGATCCTGCTGTAATGCGATTTGCACACAGCTGAGAGTTTCTCTTTCTCTTTCTCCTTCGTAGTGGGGTCTGTTTATGCGTTGAAGTTTGTGATGTTGCTGCTAAAATTTTAGTTCTTATTCGACCGAACAGGTAAGAATTTCCAGACTGCAATGCATCCTTGCTTAATCATTATTCTTTTCTTAAATTTATAATTTATGCTACAACATTTACTTAGAGGTTTTTTTCTTTTTTTCTTTGCACATACAGGATTCTTTGTTCTCCAGCGTATGCAGCTGTGGGTAAAAGAATTGGACAGCAGTCTGCAAAACCTGGTAAGCCTGGTTTCACCATGGCTTGTTCTCCTTATGGTTACGTTGGACCCTTCGAGGGTTGGCTTAATAAGCCTGAAACCCTTACTGCTTCAGTTTGGACTTAAAACTGCTGGTTTAAGAATTAGCAGAAGAAACCCTTCACGCGATGTGAGGGCGTTACAGCTTAGGCCGAGGTTGTAAATATTAATTTCCTTTCTGCATTTTAAGTTCTATATAAGAAACAGAAGTACTGGATGTAAGCTTGATTGTAGACGAGGTTATGACCTCGACTTTTCATTTTGACTGTACTTTAAATGGTTCAGGGTTTTACCCAACGTTTTATAATATAAAATAACATACTGTTTGTTCGTAGCTTTTAGATTATACTACAGCATGCATTTTCAATTTGTGGACTGTATAGGATAATAAATTACAGGCTTATGATAGCCTTAAATTGTTAAATTATAATGCGGCCGTAAAAATAAAAATAATTTCTTATCTTTATAGTTTGTATTTATTTACATAAATTTGGAATTATAGGGTTAAACCCTAATTTCTACAGTTTGAGAATCAATGTAATTTCTTAATCTGATACTATGTATTACATACAAACTCTATATGTATCTGCGAGTAATTAAATGATTATTATTATATTGATTAGTCTCGATAAACGAGCAGTCTATTGTTATGTTATTTATCTTTGTTTTAAAATATGTAGCTGAGTTATTTTACTATAGTTAATTTCTTTTATAAAATTACTGTCAGGTTATGTACCTCGGTTATACTTTGATTTACTTGTTATGTAATCTTGTTAAGTGATAAATAGGGTTTACATTCTTAAGCTATATAGGTTCTTACATTTTGCTTTTAATTTACTTAACGAAAATTCTAAGAAAATTCTGTTTATTCTGTAAGACAGAGTGTATTTAATTCGAGATTACAATTTAAATATTTATATTCCTTAAGTTTTAAAAGAATAATGTTTCTATGTTGGATAATATAAAAGTATAATATTATTATAATAATAATACTTACTAATACAAAAATAATAGTCCTGTCTTATTTGGAGTATTAAGTTCTCCATATGTGTAACCCTTGTTTATTTTATAGCGTACAGAAAATAACATTATGCTGTTTAAATTCTTGTACTGATATGCAGTTACTTATAAGGTTCTGATAAAATTTAATCTATCTGTTAAGTTATTATTTTACTTATGAAAATAAAAGAAAAGAATAGGTTAACACTTCTTATGACCTATCTTATATAACTATATATATAGTAACATGCATTTTTAATCCATAAAAGATAGAGTTACCATTCTAAGTAATATTAGAAATTGATTTAATAATGAAAAAGGAAAAGTAAAGGAAACAATAACATTAATATAATACCTCAGCTCTAGCTAGCTTGCTTAATTATAGAATTAAATTTACATTTGATTACTTCTACAAATGTTGTATAAGTACAAGTATTAACATGTTTATAATCTGAATAAAGAGAAATAAAATCTCTGTAACTTGTTCTTGCTTTGAGTTCATTTTTAGAAATAAAATCATCCGAATACAAGGAAGGAAACTATATAATAAAACAATATGATTTCTAGTCTAACTTTTTCTTTCTATCCTGTACAATGGCATTTATTGGAAACAAAGATACAGTACTAGGAAGTAGTTTTTAAGACTATAAGAAAATAACTTATGAATTGGTGAACACTTGTAATTACTGAAATTAACTAAATAGGAAACTCGGTTCAGAAGGATACTACTTCTCAATACCGAGATACTGTGTTGGAGTACGGTCTGGTGAACCCAGATGTGGAAAAACACAGTAATTCTTTAACTCAGCAATAGATTAACTACTGATAACCTGAGATACTCACATTACTAAACTAACTAACTATTCATTCATATAGCAAAACATAACATGCAACCATTCATACTCATTAAACATAAAGAGATAAATGATAGAACCTGTTTAAACTGTGGACAACAACAGCAATGGGAGGCCGTTCCTCCTTACCAACTCCTAGAGAACGCTCAGACAGTGACTCCTCAGGACCCCCGAGCTTGCTCTGGTCTCCCTAGCTAGAACTAGGTGCAACAAAGTCAGATACCAGTCTTCAAACTCGGTATTAACTCAGAACTATCAGTCAATTCCCTCAGCCAAAAAGCTGTAATGAAATCAAGTTACTGCAGCAATCCTCTTAAAACAAATTCCTTACTATATTTCCCTCTTCCTCAATGAAATTCCTGAATAACATTCACCTGAATGAATTCTCTCTGGAAAAATATCTGAGCAACCTCAGCTCTCTTCATTGAGTACTTTTAAAATATTGCCTAGGTCTTTTTTGGGTTAACTGTCATTTAATGAGCCACTTGCTTTGATTCCACTTTCTTGGGGAATCATGACCCCAAATATAGGGAAGTTGCCACCTGCAACTTAGGAAGTGTTTGAGGATGCTGCCACTTGTCTCTTGCCTTTCCACCTAGTTCCATCCACCAGTTTGACCAGTAACCTCTTTTTAACAGCTCTCCCATGCTGTTGTCTTCAAAATTTATTTATTAATAATAAAATATTCTGAATTACACTCCATTTCTGTTGACTATACTGAGTCATCAATCCCTACTTAGCATTAAATTTAACATAATGTCTTAGGAATATAATAAAACAATTTACATAATTTTACAAAATTGGGGTATGTGACATACACACCTCCTTAAAATGTAACATCGTCCTTGATGTTACTTATTCCTCATCCTCTGCAACCTCCTGGAATAGATTCGGGTATGCTTCCCGCATCTTGCTTTCCAGTTCCTATGTAGCTTCTTCAGGACTAAGGTGTTTCCATTACACCTTCAGCTGTCCAATTGTGCGGTTCCGCAGAGTAATTTCCCTCCTCCCGAGGATACGGTCCGGTTCCACGAGAAGTTCCCCTTCTAGTTCTACCTGTACAACGTTCCAATCAATTACATGAGTAGCATCATGAACATACTTTTTCAGAACAGAAATATGGAAAACATTATGCACTTTCAAATTAGGTGGTAACACTAACTGATATGCAACTTGACCAACTCTGGATAGAATTTCAAATGGACCACAGAAACGTGGTGCTAGTTTTGCACAACTCCCCAGTCTTAGGGAGATTTTCTTTGGTCTTACCTTTATGAACACATGTTCACCCACCTGGAACTCTTTGGGAGTTCTTTTCAAATATGCTTGGCTCTTTTGTCGATCCTGGGCAAACTTCAAATTCTCCTGCACTTGTTTCACAATCTGTTCCATTTCTTTTAATAATTTGGGTCCCAACACTAATCTATCTACTGGATTATTCCAGGAGATAGGAGTGTTACATTTACGCCCATACAGAATTTCAAATGGGCTGAACTTAGCTGAGGATTGATAGTCATTATTGTAAGCAAATTCTGCTAAATGCAAGTAATCTTCCCACTTACGTGGATGATCCTTAACATACATTCTTAACAGATCTTCCAACACCTAATTCACTTTTTATGTCTGTCCGTCTATCTGAGGATGGAAAGAGGTGCTAAAATTCAGTGTTGTGTTTAAGCCTTTAAACAAGGATTTCCAGAAATTCTTTGTGAATTTAGGATCCCTGTATGAAATAATAACCTTAGGTACTCCATGTAACATAAAAATCTTCTTTAGAAATATATCTGCTATATTGGCAGCCTTGTAGGTAGTCTTGACAAGAATGAAGTGTGCTGCTTTACTTAACTTGTCCACCACCACCATAATTGAATCGTTCTGATTCTGATTTCTGGGTAATCCAGTGATGAAATCTAAGCTGATTATCTCCCACTTCCAACTAGGAATAGGCAAGGATTTCAATAAACTAGCTGGATGTTGGTGTTCTGTTTTCACTTTTTGACAGTCCAAACATCTAGCTATATACTCAGCTACTTCAGATTTCATATTAGGCCAGAAATATTCTTTTCTTAACATGGTGACAGTCTTTTGGTAGCCTGGATGCCCTGAGTAAGGGGTTTTATGAACTTCATCCAGAATCAGCAATTTAACCTTAGGCACATTAGGCACATACAGTCTGTCCTTAAACAATAAAAATCCATCTTTATTTAGACTATAACCCTTTTTTAAACTTTCTGTAGGTTCTTTTTTATCTGTAACTTGTAATTTTTGATAAATTTCATCCAATTTTATCCCTTCAGTTAGCTGTTCATTTAAATCAGAAGCATAGGTACTGATTGTTGTTGTAAAATTTAGCTTTGCATTTCTGCTCAAAGCATCAACCGCCTTATTTTATTTTCCTTTTATGTGTTGAATTTCGAAATCGTATTCACTTAAGAAGGCTAACCATCTTGCTTGCCTTGTATTTAAGTTAGGATGATCTAAAAGGTATTTTAGACCCTTATTATCAGTCATTAAAGTAAACTTTCTGTCTATTAAGA
>LPNX011202488.1:188875-277652 GCA_001517045.1 Pseudotsuga menziesii | reverse complement strand
GGTAATTAATGCTCCACTGATGTCAATTAAACTTAGGATAGTGGTTTAACTAGGCCAATTTGACTGAAGGAGTGAGTATGAAGGTAAATGTCTCCAACATTAAGTGGTGTCACCACATTTTTAAGGCATGAATAACAGCAGCAAGTTCTAAATCATAAGTGGCATAATTATTTTCATGGATTTTTAATTTCCTTGACTCATAGGAAATGACATTCCCATCTTGAGTCAGCACTCCGCCTAGACCATCATTACAAGCATCGGTGCATACCACAAAATCCTTATTAGGATCTGCTATTCTTAGAATAGGCGAAGTTGTTAATAAATTTTTTAATTTCTTAAAACTTTCCTCACATTTTAAGTTCCAGTCAAATTTCTTGCCTTTCTTTTGCAAGGAAGTGATTGGATTAGCTATTTTTGAAAAACCCTCAATGAACCTCCGGTAGTAACCGGTAATTCCCATGAAGGACCTAACATCTGTTACGTCTTTCGGAACTGGCCAATCCTCGATTGCCCGGATCTTTTCAGGATCCACAAAAATCCCTTCCTTATTCACTATGTGACCTAAGTACTAGATTTCATCCTTGAAGAAATCACACTTACTGAACTTCGCAAAGAGATGTTGCTCTCGCAGTTCTTGTAAAACTATCCGTAGGTGTTCCTTATGTTTCGCTTCATTTTTAGAATAAATTAAAATGTCATCTATAAATACAACAACAAATTTATCTAAGTATTTATGCATTATGTTATTCATCAGACACATAAAGACAGCTGGGGCATTTGTAAGCCCAAAAGGCATTACGACAAATTCGTAATGTCCATACCTTGTTCTAAAGGATGTCTTGAAAATGTCCTCTTCTTTAATTCTTACCTGATGAAATCCTGATCTCAGGTCTATCTTAGAGAACACCGTAGCTCCACGTAGCTGATCAAACAGATCGTCTATGCGGGGCAACAGATATCTGTTTTTAATTGTCATTTTATTTAGTTGACGGTAATCTATGCAGAGTCGCATAGTTCCATCCTTCTTTTTAACAAAGATTACTGGTGCTCCCCAAGGGGACACACTGGGTCGAATATACTTTTTATCTATTAATTCCTTTAACTGTGATTTTAATTCATTAATCTCCAGAATATTCATACGATATGGAGCTTTCGATCTAGGTACAGCACCTGGTACCAACTCAATATTGAAACCCAGTTCCCTCCTAGGAGGTAATCCTAGAATTTCCTCCGGAAAAACATCAGTAAATTCGTTTAACACAGGAATATCCTCTATTTTTACTTTATCTTTTTCAGATTTATTTGCCTCATCTGTAATAGTTACAGCATAGGCTTTGCACCCTTTTCTGACTGCTCTTTTGAGTTTTAAGGTAGAAATCTGTCTAATTACAGTTTTCCTAGGAACACCCTTAACTGTTACCAGTGGTTCATTATTATTTACACACGTAAATGTTTTATCAAAACAATTTAAAACTACCCTGTGTTGTTCTAACCAATCCATATCAATAAGTCATATGAGCCAAGTGGCAAAACATTTAACTTAACAGTAGTCTTCAAATCATTCATAACCAATGCACATTCCTTAACATAACAGGTTACTTTCCTTTTTTCCCCTGTGGCTAATTGAACTAACCATGAGTTATCAAACTTTTCAACAGTCAAATTACACTTTTCTACTATTTGAGGTGAAATGTAACTAAGACTAGCACCTGGATCTATTAAAATAGTTATAGGGGTTTGGTTAACCATACCTTCTACTTCCACCATGGAAGTTTGATAATTAGCTTAGCGGTTCTCCAACGCTGCATTGATTCGAGGCATAGTCCTTGCAAAATCTCCAACAGTCATTTCATCTTGTATAGTATGAATATTGCTATTTGGCTTCTTCTGATTTGGGCAGACTGAAGCATAGTGTGGGCCATTGCACTCCCAACACTTAACAGGCTCATTTCTTTCGAAATTCTTATTAAAATTTCCATGATTGTTTGATGCTTCCTTGCCCTTGAAGTTATTGGAATTATTGGAATTATTAGAAACACCATTTCTGCTCCCTTGGAAGTTCTTACCATTAGAATGGTTTTTGTTCTTGTTATTCCTGAAATTTTTCTGGGGTACAAACTCTTTTTTCTTGAACTCAGGCTGATTACTGTTCTTTTTAGCCTTCTAGTTGGCTATTCCTTCTTTCTTTTTGTTCTGTTCAAAACAAAAATTAGCCTTCTGCATGGCTTCTTCCAGATTTTTGGGGTTATCATATACAATTCTGTCCTTTATATGGTATGGCAGACAGCTGAGAAACCACTGTACTTTAGGTTTCTCATCAACTAAATACGGCACATACCTTAACAGACTTAAGAACTTACTGTTTAAGTCCTTTATAGTCATGGATCCTAGCTTTAACTCATAAAATTCCTTGCCCCTTTCTTCATAGTATTGTTTGGACAAAAATTTGTTTTTGAAGTACCTTTTAAAGGTACTCCAATTGACCTATTTTTCTTTAATCCCCTTGACTCTTTTCAGATCTTGCCACCATATATCTGCCTTTCCAGAGAGATTATAGATGGCTATTCTTGCCTTCAGCTGATTTGAATAGTTGTGTATCTGAAAATATTTTCTCATCCCAGATAACCAGGATTCTGTCTCTTCTCCTTTTTCAGTTTCTCCATTGAAAGTTGGGGGTTTTATTTTTTTAAACTCCCCGAAAATATCCTCATAAGGCTTGTACTTCTTCTTTCTCTTATACAACTCAGCCTCGCTACTGTCACTAGTAGTGTAACAGCTTTGTTGTTCCCTAAATCCTTCAGATGATGAACTGCTATCAACTTTAGCTAGTTTCATCTTTTTAGACCCTTTCTGATGGCTAGCTTCTTCAGATTCAGATCTTTTGCTTCTCCCTTCAGTCTGAAATTTTTCTATCAAAATTTGATTTAACTCCTCTTGAGTTTTCAGAATCCTTTCATTGTCCTTTTTGACTGATTCCATTTCAGTCTTTAAATCCCTTATAGTCTGCATCATCTCTGAGGAGTGAGCAGTTACCTCCTCTATCACAGGTTCTCTATACATCTGTCTTATCTCAGTGTTTGGAGACTCCTCCTCAGCATATTCTCCTAGCTTCTCCATACCTGCCTGTTAGATTCAAAAAAAGAAATTTTCTTCTTTTACATGAAACAAAATACAAGTTAGTACATTATTTTTTTTATTGTTCTGCGGAAACTAGTTGGGCCACATCAAGGCCTAGTATTTGAACCATGCTCTGATACCACATGTCAAAACCCCAAAAATTCTGAAAAATTTAAAATTTTTAAATTTACAACATTAACATAAAATGCAGTTTAACTAATTATTAGTTATTTACATGTTAACAGTTTGGTTGAATTCATCAGTTGAATTATGTGTAGATAAAGAATAGATCTTTCAGTTTAGTAATTTGTCTCTTTTTGCGAACATAAGGTGGGGCTACCATGAAAAGAACTGGGCTTACTTGGATTTCTGGCTAATGCATAAAGTTCCTTCCGTTCTTACAGATGACAGGTAAACACATTGGCTGCTGCAAGTAAAAGAGTTTTGAAGTCTTCAAGTACAAGATTGTTTGCAAACCAAAGTTCAGAAAGACATTAGTAGCTCAGCACATAATAGTGCTTACTGAGGTAATTTCATAATTTGATCTTTATTCTAGAAGAGATAAATTTATAATTCTTGCAATACTGCACTGTTTGATATCTATCTTAGTTATCAGTGTAAAATATCTTTATAAAAGAAAGTTTACAAAATAGACACAAACTCAAGGGTTTTTGTTTAAGAAGGCACAACCACTCTTTTATTTTCGAAATTGTAACAACATTCTAAGTTTTTTTAAGGATAATTAGTCTAGATGGTTAGAAAAAAAAACTATAAAAGTAAGCATTACTATCACAAACTCTTTGGTTGAATCTACAACCCTTTGAAAGAATACTAAAAGTGACTCTATAATTACAATATAAAAGTTGGTAGAATACTTTGTACAATAACCTTCTTACTTAGCCAAAAGTATAAAATTTTCACCCTGTCAATCAGGTTATAAACCTATCTTATTAAGATGTTTGAAAAGACAAGGTAGCTATACACCCGGATAAATGTTTTATAAACAGCCCTACATAAACTCCATGGTTTTGTACTATTACCCTTTTGATCTTCTTTGGTAACTAAGGTACCTTATAAAAATAGAAAAAGGTTTTAAAATAAATAATGCCAAGGTAACTATTGTATTTCCTTACCTTAAATATTCTTAAATCAACTTTCCAAATCCTCCAAATATAAAAGTGCTTAGTAGAACATAAGACAAGGTTCTATTTTAAGGGAAAATACTTTTCAAAATATCACACCTTATGCGTGGAGGAGTTATCAACATGTTTTGAAATAAAAGTTGATAATTACTACATTATAGTTTAAAATAATGAATACATTATTGCTTGCATGCAGCATAAGGGCAGAATGATTTCTTGAGAGGATTATGGATAAACTTTGGTAAACTAGAATGATTGGAAATCATTCTCTCGGCGAGCTGTTTGATTTTAAACCATAGTCAAAACCCACAACTCATAAACAAATTTGCTGAATGTCGTGGAATCTCCTCAACCATGTGCTGTAAGGTTAAAAGGGTTGTTGGTAAACCCTATCCCTCATTGTATCCTCCTCATTCGGCGCCTGTCGCTCGTGATGGTGCTGAGGCACCCCTATGTTGTTCTCCTCTGCAACGACTTAACCCAGCTCGTCTTCTTGCTAAAACTCGTAGATTCATTCTGCTCTGTTGATCTCTAGTTGGCCATCCCTCCGTTGTGCTTCCTCTACTATTCTGAAACTAACCCTAGTCTGTGCACTTCGCCTCCATCCGTGAGGATTGATGATTTTTATCTTGCTGTAATGTGATTTGCACACAGCTGAGAGTTGCTCTTTCTCTTTCTCCTTCGCAGTGGGGTTTGTTTATGCGTTGAAGGTTGTGATGTTGCTGCTAAAATTTTAGTTCTTCTTCGACTGAACAGGTAAGAATTTCCAGACTGCAATGCATCCTTGCTTAATCGTTATTCTTTTCTTAAATTTATAATTTATGCTACAGCATTTACTTAGAGGTTTTTTTTTCTTTGCACATACAGGATTCTTTGTTCTCCAGCGTATGCGGCCGTGGGTAAAAGACTAGGATAGCAGTCTGCAAAACCTGGTAAGCCTGGTTTCACCATGGCTTGTTCTCCTTATGGTTACGTTGGACCCTTTGAGGGTTGGATTAAGAAGCCTGAAACCCTTACTGCTTCAGTTTGGACTTAAAACTGCTAGTTTAAGAATTAGCAAAAGAAACCCTTCACGTGATGTGAGGGCGTTACGGCTTAGGCCGAGGTTGTAAATATTAATTTCCTTTCTGCATTTTAAGTTCTGTATAAGAAACAGAAGTACTGGCTGTAAGCTTGACTGTAGACGAGGTTATGACCTCGACTTTTTGTTTTGACTGTACTTTAAATGGTTCAGGGTTTTACCCAATGTTTTATAATATAAAATAACATACTGTTTGTCCGTAGCTTTTAGATTATACTACAGCATGCATTTTCAATTTGTGGACTGTATAGGATAATAAATTACAGGCTTATGATAGCCTTAAATTTTTAAATTATAATGCAGCCGTAAAAATAAAAATAATGTCTTATCTTTATAGTTTGTATTTATTTACATAAATTTGGAATTATAGGGTTAAACCCTAATTTCTACAGTTTGAGAATCAATGTAATTTCTTAATCTGATACTATGTATTACATACAAACTCTATCTGTATCTGCGAGTAATTAAATGATTATTATTATATTGATTAGGCTCGATAAACGAGCAGTCTATTGTTATGTTATTTATCTTTGTTTTAAAATATGTAGCTGAGTTATTTTACTATAGTTAATTTCTTTTATAAAATTACTGTCAGGTTATGTACCTGGGTTATACTTTGATTTACTCGTTATGTAATCTTGTTAAGTGATAAATAGGGTTTACATTCTTAAGCTATATAAGTTCTTACATTTTTCTTTTAATTTACTTAATGAAAATTCTAAGAAAAGTCTGTTTATTCTGTAAGACAGAGTGTATTTAATTCGAGATTACAATTTAAATATTTATATTCCTTAAGTTTTAAAAGAATAATGTTTCTATGTTGGATAATGCAAAAATAATAGTCCTATCTTATTTGGAGTATTAAGTTCTCCATATGTGTAACCTTTGTTTATTTTATAGCGTACAGAAAATAGCATTATGCTGTTTAAATTCCTGTACTGATATGCAGTTACTTATAAGGTTCTGATAAAATTTAATCTACCTGTTAAGTTATTATTTTACTTATGAAAAGAAAAGAAAAGAATAGGTTAACACTTCTTATGATCTATCTTATATAACTATATATATAGTAACATGCATTTTTAATCCATAAAAGATAGAGTTACCATTCTAAGTAATATTATAAATTGATTTAATAATGAAAAAGAAAGGGTAAAGGAAACAATAACATTAATATACTACCTCAGCTCTAGCTAGCTTGCTTAATTATAGAATTAAATTTACATTTGATTACTTCTACAAATATTCTGTAAGTACAAGTATTAACATGTTTATAATCTGAATAAAGAGAAATAAAAGCTCTGTCTAAATAAAGAGAAATCATCCGAATACAAGGAAGGAAACTATATAATAAAACAATATGATTTCTAGTCTAACTTTTACTTTCTATCATGTACAGTGACATTTATTGGAAACAAAGATACAGTACTAGGAAGTAGTTTTTAAGACTATAAGAAAATATCTTATGAATTGGTGAACACTTGTAATTACTGAAAGTAACTAAATAGGAAACTCGGTTCAGAAGGATACTACTTCTCAATACCGAGATACTGTGCTGGAGTACGGTCTGGTGAACCCAGATGTGGAAAAACACAGTAATTCAACTCAGTAATAGATTAACTACTGATAACCTGAGATACTCACATTACTAAACTAACTAACTATTCAGTCATATAACAAAACATAACATGCAACCATTCATACTCATTAAACATAAAGAGATAAATGACAGAACCTGTTTAAACTGTGGACAACAACAGCAATGGGAGGCCGTTCCTCCCTACCAACTCCTGGAGAGCGCTCAGACAACGACTCCTCAGGACCCCTGATCTTGCTCTGGTCTCCCTGGATGGAACTAGGTGTAGCAAAGTCAGATACCAGTCTTCAAACTCAGTATTAACTCAGAACTATCAGTCAATTCGCTCAGCCAAAAAGCTGTAATGAAATCAAGTTATTGCAGCAATCTTCTTAGAACAACTTCCTTACTATATTTCCCTCTTCCTCAATGAAATTCCTGAATAACATTCACCTGAATGAATTCTCTCTGGAAAAATATCTGAGCAGCCTCAGCTCTCTTCATTGAGTACTTTTAAAAGATTGCCTAGGTCTTTTTTGGGTTAACTGTCATTTAATGAGCCACCTGCTCTGATTCCACTTTCTTGGGGAATCATGACCCCAAATATAGGGAAGTTGCCACTTCCAACTTAGGAAGTGTTTGAGGATGCTGCCACTTGTCTCTTGCCTTTCCACCTAGTTCCATCCACCAGTTTGACCAGTAACCTCTTTTTAACAGCTCTCCCATGTTGTTGTCTCCAAAATTTATTTATTAATATTAAAATATTCTGAATTACACTCCATTTCTGTTGACTCTACTGAGTCATCAATCCCTACTTAGCATTAAATTTAACATAATGTCTCAGGAATATAATAAAAAAATTTACATAATTTTACAAAATTGGGGTATGTGACATCTATCTATAATAAAGACAACATTTAGAGAAAGGAAATGCAACCATCCAAATCGCATTTGTGATGTTATAATATAATAACATAAGGTTATATAGTGGAATGAGTCTTATGCATGAATGCTTTTCGGGCTTTAACCAAGGTTTTGTTAGGTCAACATATTCATATCGTTGATGTTATACTATTAAACTAGCATAATATTTGGTGCATGGTGTAAATGATTTGTAAGGCAATTACTGGGTCGATGATATAGTTTACTCCTCGTTCCAATGATTAAATAATTTGATATCATTTTATGCAGGCACTATAGAGGAATGATCCATTGCATGGTTTTTATTTACTGACCACATGGTCGTCTCCTAACCAAGAATGGGAGATATAAGTACTATCGTAACCCTAACCCTTTCATTTCTTCCCCGCAGTTTGCGCTGGCCCTTGAGGCTGCTCTGCTTGGCTTTCATGGTGGCCATCAGTCCTCCTCTGCTCTGGTTGTATTGAGTCTTGGTCCAGTGTTGCATTGTCTCCGGTGTGTGGTTCAAAAGTCATTATCAGTGGCTATGGGTTATCACTCTGCAAGCTTTGTAGAGATTATCGTTTCCCTTGACTTGTTGTCAGTGAAATCCTCCTTTCGTCGTCCTCGTGGCTTACTGTCTGCTCCAGTTTTATTTGCTGTCCTCGTGGCTCGCCGTTGCATGAGGTTTTGTCTTGCAGGCTGTTGAGTCTTCAGTTCGTAAATCCTGTAGGTGACAGTGCTTCTACAATACTGTTCGTCATTTCCATTGATAGGTAAATAAATTTTTTTTTGTGTTCATTTACTTTGCTGTAAGTGTTTTTGTTGTTACCATGGTGCAATAGATATTTGTTTACTGACAGTAGTTTTTTCTACAATCCTTGCAGGTGCTCTCCACTGTATACTTTCATGGTGGAGAAAGTAAGCCGTCAACCATCAAACACCGTAGCTCGTCGCTTAGTTTGGGTAAGCCCCGTGGTCCATGTGTTGGGTTTTCATCCTACTTGTAACATGGTGGTCATTGGAATCACCCAAGGTTTTGGGGAAACCTTCCTCGACTCGCCATAAGTTATGTGGTTTGAATTTACAGGTTGTTTGTTGACATACCCAGTTTTAAACCATCACTAGTCGATGGGTAGACTCGGTTTAACTGAGCTATGTATTTAGTTTGATGTTTGGCTTTACAACATGTTTAAATTAATGGTTTTTGTCAAGATAGTTGTGTCTTCAGACTTGTTTCGGTTTAACAAATGTTTAAATTTATGCTCTGTGTAAATTCAGGGTTTTTACCCTTCTTGACTGTAAATGAAGTTTTTGCGCCCTGAAATAAATACTCTGTAAAAGTTTATGATTATGGTTTCTAAGATTGATACGTACAGTCATTGTTTAGTTGTATTTCTTATTCGTTTTGCTCATAGTTTTTGAGCTAGGGTTTATCTTGTGGAAACCCTCGTTTTTAAAATAAATTATTCTATTTAGTTTTTATCAATTTTTATTACTTAATTTGTTTGACTATTAACTAGTATTATCATGTGTTGAGGAAAATTATAATTTATAATAATTACTAATGCCTTTTGTTCGTCCTTAAAGGACTGCAAGTAATTTATAATATTCCATTTGTTTAGTAATTACATAGTCTAATTAATTTGATCTATAACTTTAATGTACTGGCATTTGTAATTATAATATATGTATTTTGGTTTTAACCCTGTCATTTACTTTTATAGATATGTACTGTTTATATAAAAAGAAACAATTTATTTTATAAGTATACATTTTGTATAGGCTGTTCAGTAATGTATTTCATTTATGTGTATAAATTTAGTTGGTTATTTAATGGTTTAAAAGAACTAAATTATGGTTTAACCTAGGTTACTAATGTATATACAGAATACAGATAGACTGTGCTCAGGAAATATGAGCTAGGGTTTGTAGAAGTAATCTCTATCCTTTTTGTAACAATTACTCCAGTTTGTAAGAGAATTTCTTTTGATTTGTAAACAATATTGTTTTATGTTAATAATAATATTATTTTTGTTAATAATAATATTGTTTTGTAAATACTGTATTCTCTTAAGTTTATATTTGTGTGTATATATTATTAATAAAGACTGAGAACAATTTATAATAGTTAAGTTTATTTAATAAGATTATTTTTGTAAGCTTGGTGAAAGAATAAGAACTTTCCTATCTGTCAATACTTCTTTACATATATTGTGACTGTAAAAGTGTAAGGACAGTTCCTTATTAATAATATTTTATGCATATGTTACTACTGTCTTTTAGTTATTTTAATTCTAAGAGAAAGAATACTGTAAGAGTTATTAAGTTCTTCTCTATTATATTCCTTATCTCAAATTAGTTTATCTTCAGAATTTAATTAGGTTACCAATCCTTACTTAGAGTTCAGATAGATGCAGGTAAAAATAGATATTATTATTAGGAAAAGATATAAACTAACAGAACCATATTTAATTCCTTACTTAACATAAATAACAAAAATTTAACTAACATTTCTATTCCTTCTATTTTAGTGTAGATGTATAATTTATCAAAGAAGGCACTTTATAAAAGAATGACTTACATACTTGAACATACTGCTATTAGTAAATATGATCATGTTCTTTTTCTAGTATTTTTAATACACAGTCTGGTTCTAACAACAACCCTACTAACAAATTAATATTCTTTCTAGAAGCATCTATCTACTGAAAGAAAAAAATTTCAATACTCTGAAAAGCATAAGTATTCTATTCATTTCAGATTCTTATCATACTTCATTCATTTTAAACACACTACCTGTGCTAGAGTACGATCTGGTTTACTCCAGATGGGAAAAAACACAGGTAGGATTATTTTTCATCAAAGTACAGATTCAACATTAAAACAACTAAGAGATTTCAAGCTTAACAGTTCACTACATAACATATCAATTATTCATTATTTGTTCATACTCAGACAAAAACTTAAACATAAAAATTAAAAGATAGTAGAACATGTTTTTAAAGTTGGATGACAACAACGTTGGGAGGCCGTTCCTCCCTACCAACTCCTGGAGAGCGCTCAAACATCGACTTCTCAGGACCCCCAAGCCTGTTCCTTGTCTCCTTGGCTGGGACTGGGTGGAGCAAACAACAAAGTACTAGTCCAATGACTCAATACCAACTCTGCACTCTGTAGCAAGATCTTTCAGCTGGAAAGTTGTACTAGATAACTTCCTGCAGTTTACCCCTCAAACACCTTCCACCAAAAATTCTCTTCCTCATGAATTCCTTGAAGCACATTCACCTGAATGATTCTTCTCCTGGAATGAGCAGCCTCAACTCTCTTTAATGGGATTTTTTATTAAGATTTCCTAGGTGTTTCTTGGGCTAGTTGTCATTAATTGAGCCACCTGCTTTGATCCCACTTTCTTGGGGGATCATGACCACAAATTTAGGGAGGTTTCCACCTACAACATTAGAAGTGTTTGAGGATGCTACCACTTGTCTATTTGTTCTCCACCTCGTCTCCTCCACCAACTTGACCAATAACACTCTTTTTAATAGCTCTCCCAAGCTGTTGTCTCCACTTTTCTTTATTTAAAATTAAAATATTTAGAATTACATTCAATATCCTTGACTCTGCTGAGTCATCATTTACAACTTAGCATTAAATTTAACATAATGTCTTAGAATAGAATCAAAATAAGATAATATTATTTTGCAAAATTGGGGCATGTGACAATTTGGATGAAGTGTATTCCCTGACACTTTCTTTCACTGAGTTGGGAATTCCATCCATGAGGAACTTCAAGGATGTAGTATTGTCCTTCTTTTCTTCCTTCTATGCAGCTTCCTTTCCCTTTTTTTTTGATAGAGCGAGTGGATTTATCACAATCTCCCAAACACCAAACTTCTTTAGATATTCCTTCATCTTGTGCTTCCAATTGAAATAGTCTATAACATCAAGTATAGACACATAATTGCTTGATGACTCTGCTATTTATTCCATTGTGTATCCATGGATCTCCTTCAATCTTTCAAGGCTTGTGACAAAGGCTTTCCCTGATACCAATTGTTGGACACAATTGCCACACTGAGAGGGGAGGTGAATCAATGTGTGATAAATTTAAACCTTTTTACCTTTAATTAATCAATCAGATTTTATCAAACACTTATCAATCACATCATCATATTCATCTGTTAAATCAACCATGAGTCGTAAGCATAATAATCACATCAAGAGAGACACTCGAATATATGTAATTTTAATCTTTATTTATGGTAATGGAAGACTACAATCTTCTCGATTACAATCGGCACCAACTGATGAAAAGAGAACCAAATCTAATAAAACGACCCAACATGGTTTTCTTAGCTCCAACTAAGAAGGGGTCCAGGAGTTGAATCCTCAAGTGCAAGATTCTACTTGCATCAATATATGCTCATGTAATTATGCACAACAACACCTAATCCCACAATCCAACTCAATCAACTGCTGCTAATCATCAACCAATTTTGTTTTTCCATGCCACTTGTCATCTCATCATCATTTCTTTTGTTTTGGGTGTATCACTGCCATATCATCATTTCTAGTCAAGCTACTCATGTGCATCAATGCTCTCACTTATCATTAGGTATGTATCATCAAAACATCTTTCATAATGTACAAGGAATCATCATGGTGTACAAGGTACATGCATCATCATCAAGTATACATGTAGTTTGCATGCACCATCATTATCATTAAGTACATCATCAAGGTAAATGGATTAAGTATGCATCATCATTATTTCAACTATACATCATCATCATCGTTTGCATGGGCCAGGACTATTAGTGGTCGGGATACTGATTCAACGCGATCAATTGGTGCTTCAACCGGTGCCTTTAGTGAAAGCATCATCATAGTGGAGTATGTATCAACATACCATAATCATAATTCATAAGTATGTGCATCTTCAACCTCAATTACACATCATTGTTTCATAACCACTGTATATTGTTTATATACCACTGTCACACATCATTGTTTACTACACAAACTACTGCTCATTATTATCACTGTTCATCACCCCCCATCATATCATAGTAGTATCAAATCATCAACTTAGTGCACATCATCATATCATGTACATCATCTTATCATATACAACATCATATCATCATCATCATATCATGTACATCACTGTATATGCACTTTGCATCATATCATCATCATATCAACATCAAAGTGTATGCATCATCACAGTAGGGTTTGCATCATAGTAATTCCATCCAGTATGCATAGTATATGCATCATAAACATAGATTGTAAATCATAATGGATGTAATTCACACATAAAAATATGTCACTATACATATTGTTTGTATCATTGTTCATCAACCATTGTATGTGTATAGAAAATACATGATCATACCTTTCATTAGTAGTGCATCAAAAATTTGGACTCCACACCTGGGACATGTACGACTATTGTAGAAGACCTTAACTTGGTTTGTGTATTGGCTAGTAGTAACACATTAACCAACCACCTTCCAAATACTCAGTTAAACAGACTTATTGTCAACTAACTGTTTTACCCCACAAAATCACTGTGGAAGAACTCAGGTCTGTGTAGACTGATGAAACTCAGACTGTACACGATTTTAAACCAAAAATAATGTCTCCATGGAAGACCGTGTCTGCAATTTTGACACCACACTCCTATGCTGCTGCTACAAATAAATTCGGGACTATTCTACTATTACAGTAGAGTTGCTACAGTCAAGCCCTAATTTCCTTAGACCAAAGCTGCAAAAAGATTCAAATTGTTTGAGCCTTCAATGCTTCCTCATTTCTGAAATTCAGATCCCAAAAAACATCCGAAAAGAAAAAAAATCAAGGTATTGTTGTTGTTGGTCACCACAAAATTCCTCAGTCCACCCGAATTTTACCTCAGTCAATGAAAAATATCAGAGCAACTTGCACTAGCTCACTTGCAAAAATGAGAGTGTCATTAGAGGGAATTTCAATTTAAAATGGGCCTTCCAAAAATAATACAAATTCCATGTCATCATGTATTGGCCAATAAAAATTCTTTAAAATTAAAAAATGGAGCACCTCTTAAACAAATTTTTAATATAAATTTGGGGATAGGTATCATAAAAAAACTACTTTTTTGTTCATACTTTCGACATATCCCCCTCTGTTTTTACTCAAATTTTGATTAGGAGAGCTCGTTGGATATGGAATTAAATTACGCACCCAATGAGTACCCACCCAGCATACTTTTGATGGGCCCCACTACCCCAAAAACAAGAAATACTTGAAACAACATGATGATGACATCGTCATCACATTTTTAAGGCATTTCTTGTTTTTGGGGGAGAGGGGCCTGTCAAAACTATGCCGAGTAGGTACTCGTTGGATGCAAAATTTAATTCCACATCCAACAAGCTTTCCCGATCGAAGTTTGATTAAAAACATAGGGAGATATGTTGACAATACGAACAAAAAGGTAGTTTTTTCTTCTCTTCCTCCAAAATTAATAAATATTATTTTATTATTTTAACTATTATTTTATTTATTTTCCTTAGGAGGCCCATTTTGAGTTGAAATTTCCTCTAATGGATAGGGTATTTGTACACATTTTCAACCCCAATTTTTATGAGGCCGACTTGTTAAAAATGTATTTTTAATTTTAATATTTAAATTTTAATTTTAATTGGGGACGACCTTCAACAAGTGAGTTTTCTTCTTACAATATTATCTTATAATATTCAACCAATATTTTTAATGTCCACAAGTCATAGTACGACCATTTGAAAGGGTTTTTAGGGTTTGTCCACAATCCATCAAGGTCACCATGGGTCATCTTCAATGTCTTAGTGTAGGCTCCACCTTTTTCCACAAATAACTTAGGTCACCACAAGCCTCAAGGGCTTCATTAAGGACCAATGACCCTTAGTAAAGGGTATGCACTTGTCCTCAATACCAAGGCATGTGTGCCATAACCATATAAATTTCACCACTCCTACAAGGGTACAATATCCATTAAAACACCAAGTTTGTGGGTACAAAGACTTTCTCATGCCCTGGGACCATCTCCAAGGGTTCTAAGACCCCATCAACCCACACATCATCTTCAAGGGTTCAATGACCATTAATTCATCAAGTGTGAGTCCAAGGACTTCTTCAAGGATTCTTCATAAAGCAAGAGGCTTCATGGGATTCTTCAACCACCTTAACCATGCAAGGGGTATTAGAATTTGAAATCCATTTAGATCTTCAAGTAGATAGTTCTAATAATGTTTGCAACAAAAGAATGGAGAGTGAAGATACAAACTGAAAAAAAAAAACCACACAGGAAACTGCAACTATTGCTTAGGAATTTAAAGTATCATTCACAATAATAAATTCAGTGTTACAATAGGTTACAAATAGGAAGAATTCGAATGCATTAGGGAGTAATTCAAATATACCAAGTAGATTTGACTATAGATAACTGAATCTCTAACTCATGGTCTCTCAATCAATATCTGTTGGGGCTCCGACCTTCAAGGTCCTAAGTTTTGGTAACTCCGCGGTTTTTGTGGAAGCTTGTAAGCGTAGTTGCGATGCAAAATAGTCTTAGGGGTGTTGGGGTTGGGTCGAAGCCCCTCTTTTTGTAAATGACACATGGTTTAAACCCAGGGTTATAGTTTTTGGGTTCCCATGGTTTAATTCCATGGTTTTGTAATAGTGCACTTGTATAAATAGGCACTTATGTAAAGGAGTGAGGTTAGGCCTTTGACGATTATCTTATGATGCTAATGTGATGTGAAGCTAAGAGCTATTCTTCAGGGTTTAAGGTTAAGTCCCAGCTATGTGCGTGGACGACCTCTGCAGCTATGTGCACAGAGGGTTTTTGTAAGAAGGTTAAGTCCCAGCTGTGTGCGTGGATGACCTCTGCAGCTGTGTGCGCAGAGGGTTTTTGTAAGAAAGGTTCTGCAGCTGAGTCCGCAGATCTGCAGCTAAGTGCACAGTTTGTGGAAGACCGAGAAGATCTACAGCTGAGTGCACAGATCAGAACTGTGGTTTTTGTAAAGAGTTGAATATAAACACAGTTCTATGGACGTAGCCCCTACACTGGGGGTGAACAACGTATATCATGTGTTGTGGTGGTTCTGTTGTTTTGTGCTATTATGTTTTATGCTTTGATAAGTAGATAAGTGATAAGATAAGATAACTATTAAATAATAACTTCGCTGTGAATTCCCGGTTAAGGGTTAAGCAAGTAACTATATGTTTATCTAACTGCGAAGCTAGTTAAGTAACTGTTGAAGATCTATACTGCATATTTATTCTTTTTTAAGGCTAAAGGTACAATAATATCCCTCTTCTGCTTGCAGAAACCTGATTCTACAGAACCCCATAGCTGTTTCGAGTGAGACTGCAACCTGTTCGCAAGTTGTTTCCGAAAGGGCCAACACTGTGGGTCTTTTGTTGGTGCAAAGATAGAAGGTATAAAACCCGGGTCTGCCCATAGCCCAACAAATTGGTTCTGTTGCTGGTTGAACAATATCTGCTCAAGAGGGATTTACGTCGTACCTAGAGGGTTATGTTTTGGAGGCCCTCAGTGAAAGAAATCGGTGACTGGATCGAAGAGACCTATCTGAAATTTACGGAACAAGAAAATAAGGATCCTCGTCGCAGCTCAGACGAATTCTTGCAAAGGTACGTTTGTGCTGATATTTACGAAATTTTCTTTGGTAGTATCCACATAGAATTGCACCAGTGGTTATCCAGGTTGATAGAGAGAAGGACAAACTTCCAAGAAGATCAGTTTCCTGACTGGACCCCAGCAAGAGTTAATATATTGAAAAGGGTGAACAACACGATATCGCGAGCTGTTGATTTTTGGACAATGCGAACCCTTGAAGCATTTGTGACGGAGTTTGCGATCGACACGAGTACTTCCTTCAGTGAAGCTGAACGATAGTTTTTCAAAGGACCAAGGGGTAAGTACTTAAATTCATTTAGTTTGAAAATTAAAATGCTCTTGGCTGAAAAAGGCATATTGCTTATAGAATTAAACTGCTAGAATTGTTGTTACTAACCTATGTTTGGAAGTGAAAGTGACTTCGACGAGCAAAGTGGTTTTCTTCGAAGCGGAAAAAGATACAAGATAAATCTTCGATCCTATACCATAGGCTAGAATACCGAGTATACCCCACTAAGTCCAAACGAATATGACTCTGAGGAAACCCCTTCTGTTAGAAACCCTCCTGTAACTCCGTAGAGAAGACCTGTTACCCCTGAGAATCCGTTGCAGTCTGAAAGTAACCCTAACCCTAGTATTCCTGTCATAGGTCAGTCTACTTCAGTAGGTTCCCCTCCCCCTGTTGTCAGCCCCCCTCCTCCCCCCCTTCGATCCAATATGGCCCATGTGAATGATAATGTCAAACTCCCAGTATTTAAAGGAACTGGATCAGAGGATCCAGAGCAGTTTTGGTTCTTATGTGAAGCTGTGTGGACTGCTAAGAGTATTACGGATGAAAACACAAGAAGAGCGCAGCTAATCACCTCTTTCAGAGACCGGGATTTGACCTGGTTTATGAATTTTTCTAGTACTCAGAACTATATCTTGGACGATATTAAAAAATCCATGATAAAGGAATTCAAGAAACCTAAATCAGAGTCGCAGTGTATAACTGAACTAAAGGAAATTCAGCAAAAGAGAGGTGAATCAGTGTGGGACTTTGATCAGAGGTTCAAGGTCCTGTTGGATCAAGTCAGTTTTACTATTGGACTAGAACAACATAAAGAGTGGTTCATTGCAGCATTATTGCCGCATATCAGGACTCCACTTGTGCAACAGAAGATTGTCGATTAGCAAGAGGAATTGGAAATTGCCATGAAGCTTGAAACAGCTCCTATCGGAGATAATTTTGGCATAGACCAGATACAAGCATAGTTGCCAGAAATGTCTTTGGAGCTTTGCGACATGAAGAAAGGAAAATCTGTTCGAGAGGAGGTTTGGTGTACCCGATGCAAGACAGAAGGTCATGACAAAGAACAGTGCCTTGCACTAAGAAACTACCTAAGTACTGGTGCACCAAACCATCTAACCCGGCTGTCCTATATTGTGAGATCTGTAGAACAGCTGGCCAACATCGACCTGAAGATTTCTATCTGCTACAAAGATATGTTCAAGTACCTAAGAACCCCTACTATAAGTTTTGTAAGTCAGTGGGACACAATGAGGATGAGTGTCGCAGCTTTGACCTCATGAGAGAGCGAACCTATGATGCTTGCAGGGTACAAAATGATGCACAAGGCAATAATGGATATGGCTACCGTGGTGGTAACCCAAGTCGAGGTAATTAGCATATTTTGAAGTCATTGAGATAATCGATGATAGAAAACCCTATCCAGCCTTGCTAGGAATTGAATGGGCAATAAACAATGATGCAGTAATCAACCTTAAGAAGAGATAGATGACTTTCGAAGGAAAAGGCCTGAGATTCATAGTACCATTGGACCCTTCTCAAGGAGAAAGGTATACAGAGCCAGTCAAAGATGAAGATCATGATGTCTTAGATCATATTTATAACATCATAGCTAAAGAAGAAGACTATGTTAACCCCACTACAGAAGGTATAATGGATTGGCAGTGTGACAGTTCTTGCATGATTGATTCAGATGACGGCCTAGAGAACTGGAAGAATAGACTGTATGAGCTACATGGACATCGATGTGCAAGCATTACCAAGTCTCTTAGATGGCTTAGCTTACAGAAAAGAGCCTCACCTATTTTTGATGGCTTGACAGACCCAGCAGATTTTATTGTGCAATTTTCAGAGCAGGTACCAGATTCACAGAAAATGCAGACTCTAGATTCAATATTTAGAGCCACAGCTACCAGATGGTGGAATGGTCATAAGAAGTATATTCAGAGTTGGGAAGCTTGTTAAAAGCTTCTTCGCCTCAGATTCATGGATCAACCTCAGGAGGTGTGAAGCAGGTTTAATGGTCAGACTAGCCCTCAGGAACATTTGGAGCAGTGTTATGAAGCATGGAAGCATGTACCTCATGAAGAATGGGTAGATCGGTTTGTGCACACCCTGGAACCTGTCGCGAAGAATTGGTATGCAGAGGTGGAGCTTCACCATGGTACTGTAAGTTGGGATAGTCTTGTTGATAGTTTTGTGCTTACATTTTCTATTAATGAGATTTTCCCTGCTTTGGACACAGCTGTTAGGCTGATCCACACTAAGATGTTTGATGGTAAAGAAACAACCGAGTACCAACCTGATTGGAAAGAAAAAGAAGCCAATGCAGTAGAATGCTATAACCTCACAATTAATGAGGATGATGACCCACGCAACATCAATATTATTGAGTCAGAAGGACACTGTGAAGTACATGGACCAACAATCGAAGCACCAGAAGTGACTCGGCCCTTGAAGACAAGACAAGTAAACATTGGGTCAGAAGAAATGCCTAAGTATGCTACTATTGGAGATTATTGGGATGAAGAAATGGTAAGCAAAGTGACCCAACTTCTCCATGAGTATCAGGACCTATTTTTGACGAAGTTCTCAGAAATGAAAGGTATCCTTGGTGATATAGGAGTGATAAAAATCCCTTTGAAACCTGATGCGAAGCCTGTGAAGCAGCGCCCTTATAGGTTGCATCCTAAGTATAAAGAAAAAGTCAGAATGGAGTTAGATAAGATGCTCGCTGCAGGAATCATTGAGGCTGTCGAAGAAATTCTGTCATGGTGTCAGGATGTGTCGAGGGTATGTACTGTGTCAAAGACCCTTATTGGGGCACAGCCAGAGTTATGGATTGTGCCGAAGAAGAAAGGTGTGCCGGAGCTTAAAATGTGACCGTTGGGAAAAAGCAGGCTTGGCGGTGCCGGTACGTTAACAACATTAACTACCTGTAATGATGGGATTTTGGGGAATCTAGCGTCGTTTAGACAAGACCTCTGCCAGATTTGGTGCCTTCAATGCACATTTATGGTAAGAATGGTCATTGGATTCGATAAGAAGTCACTCAGACCTGCGAATGTCGCATTGTGCATTTTCTTGAGCTCTACAGTTCATTCCATGTCAGCTGATCGCAAAGTCCAGGAATTATTGAGAGATTTTGAACAGAGGGATCTGCAGAACCTTATGAGCACTCCTCCTGCATCTGCACCATGCGGAGAAACTCCCCCAACACCAACTCAGCTAATGCAGACACGATCTACCAGGAAGAATTTTAAACCAGAAGTTCGTTCTAAGAGGAACGAAGACAGACACAAGCAATCAGGGAAAAAACCGAAGGATCCCGAGATGAACCCTTCTGGCTCAACAAAGATCCCACCTGAAGGTTTTGAAGACTTTGGTGAGGCAGAGAATGTTGCATCACACTGGCCCCCTTATCTTCCACCTGTTTGACCAGGAGTTCAGCCACCTCGGCAGACAGCCAAGTTCACACTTCGCACCCCTTCGTTGCCACGGGGTGTGCAATTGGTCAGGACAATGACGAGAAAAATATACCGGCTTAAGTATGCAGACCACGATACAAATGATCGTGGGAAGTTTCCGCAGTTTGCACCTGGAACATACTTTCATTTTTTCACTACCCGGATACTGGAGCGACACTGCTAGAATTGAAACAGTGGGCTGCTGGCTTAGACAAAGCAGGCTTGCTGAAAATGCTGAACGTCCCCCACTTCAGTCGCAGCACGCCGGTTACCGTGGTAGTCAAGCAATTATTGGCGTTGGTGCATGATGGGAACCTATGGATTGGCGACGAGAGAATCCCTATTAATGGAGAGCTGTTTAATAGGATCACAGGCTTGCCGAAGGAAGGGCCTGATCCCGGGATCGAATTCGTTGGGAAGCACGAAGACACGAAGCTGGCGCAGCACATGAAGGAACGCTTTGGGTTAACAAAAGGAAAGTGAGGGTATCAAACCTCGACTATTCAACATCAAAACATTCGCTTCACCGCAGAACTGCTAGCATGCAAGCTAATGCATAAGTGTACACCGAATGAAGTATCTGCACCGATTGTTAGTATTGCTGCGAACTGTGCCGAAGGCTACAGTTACAAATGGGCAGAGTACATTGCCAAGGAATTTCTTGAAGATGTCTGAGATGCACAGGAGAAAGGTAGACCCTTTCACTATTCATGGTGGTTAGTGCTTATTGCACTGGTAGGATGGAAAGAACCTACCGAGGCACAATTTGTTGATGTGCCTCCGCATATGCTTGGCGCAGCAAGGTACGCATCTCTGTGGGTGTCGCAGGATAAAAGATTCCAGCAAGTGACAAACTACATGTTTTCCTTTTACTCGATGAGTATCTCATATGATATTTTGAAGACGACGCGGCTCAGTAATGAGCTCTTTTCTCAGTATGCGGGAATAGCCAACTTCAGGGCTGACATGCATCATGTATTTATTCAGGCTCGTGCAGATAACAAGCACAAATGGTCGAAGTTGCCATATGTGGTGAATGAGGAAGATATCCTCGCAATAGTCAAACAGTGGCCGGCTGAATGGATGAAAGACGTAGGGACACAGCCCAGTATACCAATACCTCAAGTGACAGATGTGGGTGTAGGTCCTAGCCAGATGCAGCAGAATGACCCACTCGAAGAAGGTGAAGAACAAAGTGAGTCGCAGGAGAACGAAGGCAACCAGGGTGGTGAGGATAGAATGGATGAAGAAGGAGAAGAGTCGGTCAAAACAATCTCCGACCGCAATCGCCCAGATAAGCGCAAGTCGCCAGAGGTAGAGGAAGTGACTAAACCTCAGTCCAGAAAGAAAATGAAGGCATCAAAAGGGAAGAATATTGTCGAAGAGACCACCTTGACAAGTGAGGATCTCGATCAGGATTTGATGAAGTCCACAGAAGTCCTAACCAAAAAATGGTCCGAGTTTGCGGCTACGCACCTGGATGCGCTCACTAGCGTAGCGGAGAAAATTACAAAATTAAAGGACTTAGCAGAATGATCAGCGACTGGAGCTGCAGGAAGCAGTACCCTAGTAAGCGTGTAGCAAGACACAAGGAAATGGACAGCAAGAGATAACAGAGGGCAAGTACCAAGTGCATCCCTCATCATAACTGACGCAACATCTCGCTCGCAGATGAGCATGACAGTTGGGATATATTACACCAAGTTGTCCATGATGGAGCTGCATCTGTGTCAATTAGCAATCATGAAGGAGATCCAATCACGTGACCGCTACTCACATAGGAAGCTAGAAAATGCCACAAAGCAGAGTGAATGCCTCGCAAGGCAGCTGGAAGAAGCTGAGTAGAAAAAGAGGGAAGCAGAAAACAAGCAGACTGCACTGGTGCAAGCATTGGATGAGGCATGTCGAAGTCTCCCTGACTTTGACATACAGGCTAAAGAAGAACCAGAGCAAACAATAGTAAAGCTGAAGGACTATGTGCACCAGTATCACAGCCATATGGAAAAGATGGAAGCATAATATGTGGCTCATATTACGGAGCTTCAACTTGGCATCACTCCTGAGAGTCCACTAGAAGTCAAGGAGCAACGGCGCAAAGATCTTGTGAGCAGTGCAACAAAGCTGCTAGATGAAAGTGTAGAGGCCTGGGCAAACTTGCAGGAGAACCCCGAGGTAGAAAAGCTGCAAGAAACCATCAAGTAGCGACAGACAGAGCTGGATGCAGTGAAAGCAGAAATCAAGACATTTCCTCCTGTGCAGAAGATGCTTAAGGTGAAGCAGAGCAATGAGCTCCAACAAGAAATTGAGGCGTGCAGGAGGAAAGAAACATTGTTGGTAAACTCTGTGCAGCCCCTTATTAACGAGGCCTTGGAGTTGAGCTCTGTTGTAGACAACCAGCTCAAGATCATGAAGGAGTATGATGCGTTCACACAGGAAAGAGCCAGTGAAGCATCTACAACAGCAGTACAGGAGATAGTGGAAAAGGAGCAAGTAGCTGAAGACATCCTGCGAAGCCTCAAAAATAAATTCACTATCTTTGCAAATAGGATCCTCCCACCGAAAAAGCAGCAGAGTGTCCCGGGACGGGACACTAGTGAGTCTTAGGGGCCTGTTGGGGCTCCGACCTTCAAGGTCCTAAGTTTTGGTAACTCCGCAGTTTTTGTGGAAGCTTGTAAGCGGAGTTGCGATGCAAAATAGTCTTAGGGGTGTCGGGGTTGGGTCGAAGCCCCCCTTTTTGTAAATGACCCATGGTTTAAACCCAGGGTTATGGTTTTTGGGTGCCCATGGTTTAAGTCCATGGTTTTGTAATAGTGCACTTGTATAAATAGGCACTTATGTAAAGGAGTGAGGTTAGGACTTTGACGATTATCTTATGATGCTAATGTGATGTGAAGCTAAGAGCTATTCTTAAGGGTTTAAGGTTAAGTCCCAGCTGTGTGCGTGGACAACCTCTGCAGCTATGTGCGCAGAGGGTTTTTGTAAGAAGGTTAAGTCCCAGCTGTGTGCGTGGACGATCTTTGCAGCTGTGTGCGTAGAGGGTTTTTGTAAGAAAGGTTCTGCAGCTGAGTGCGTAGATCTAGAGCTAAGTGTGCAGTTTGTGGAAGACCGAGAAGATCTGCAGCTGAGTGCGCAGATCAGAACTGTGGTTTTTGTAAAGAGTTGAATATAAACATAGTTATGTGGATGTAGCCCCTACACTAGGGGTGAACCATGTATATCGTGTGTTGTGGTGGTTCTGTTGTTTTGTGCTGTTATGTTTTATTCTTTGATAAGTAGATAAGTGATAAGATAAGATAACTGTTAAATAATAACTTCGCTGTGAATTCTCGGTTAAGGGTTAAGCAAGTAACTGTATGTTTATCTAATGGTGAAGCTAGTTAAGTAACTGTTGAAGATCTATACTGCATATTTATTCTTTGTTAAGGATAACGGTACAGTAATATCTCTCTTTTGCTTGCAGAAACCTGATTCTGCGGCACCCCATAGTTGTTCCAGGTGAGACTGCAACCTGTTCGCAGGTTGTTGCCGAAAGGGCCAACACTGTGGGTCTTTTGTTGGTGCGAAGATAAAAGGTATAAAACCTGGGTCTACCCATAGCCCAACAATATCAGAGTCCAACAGATCAAATCCCATATGTCCAATAACTCAAACAATCAGTGACAGCTAGTTAACTCAATGCAACTAAGTGTGGTAGGTGGGAAAAGGTGCCTACTCCACATGTAGCCATGCATTAGCCATGCAAATATTGCACTAGCTAACTGATTATGAACTAATTGAAAGTAACTAGGGTTTAACTAATACTAACTAGTACTAACTCCAACTAACTAAATTAGGTTGGTGCCGGGACTCCGAGTGGCTCCTAAAATGTAGGGATTGGTCTAAGAGGCACCCAAACTGATGCATGCACATGCAATAGGTGGAAGTTAACATATAGCAATGTTCCCCACACTCCAGTGACTGGTACATGTGGTCCCATTAGTCCAAGTGGACCCAATTGTACTAGTGGACCCAATTAATTAATTAAGGTTCCTAAGTTAGGAAAAATTAATCTAATAGACATTTTACCAAGGGAGGATTAATAATCCTAACACCCCCCCTGAATCCTAACTTGGAAAAATATGGGCCCTAGTAACAAGACCATAGGTCACCCAAATACAATCTAAAAGATAGTAAAAAATGCTTCTTAATACAATCAAGGAAACATGGGAAAACCTCATGGGAACCCCCCACCCCCCCTCAAAATAAGCAGGAAAATAGCAATCTACAAGCTATCTTTAGAATAAAGAAGCTTCCTCCTTAGAAAAATAACTTGAGCAAAATATTGATGCAAAATTGCAGCTCTATGTAGCAGCATGGTCCATCATTGGACCTCTCAATGTACTTCTGAACTAATGACTCTGTTTGTCTCTTCTGGATGGTGAAGGTAGGGAATGATGAAGTTTCTGCTTCTGTGGGCCATGTAGTTGATCATTCACCATCATCAAGTAGCACCGACCTAGAAATTTTCTGCACCATACTGTGGAGAGCGAATCTGTGAGAGATAGTGCATCATGCTCATTCTCATACTGGGACCTTATTCTCTTCTGTCTTATGGATTTACAGCACCACTTCCAGCTGCATCAAGAATATTTTGAGCCCATCTGGGTTTAGGCTTTTGATTAGGAATGGGTACTAGATATTGATCTAGAATCTCTTGAGATTCAGTCTCAATAACAGGATCATGCTAAATGTAATATTCTTCATCTGAATCTAAAACCTATAGCACATCATCATCATCATCTAAAATAGGTGGATAAATAGTTAAACCTTCTTGTGTTGCTGGAGGAGTACCATGCAGCTGATCTTCTTCGAAATGGACACTTCTTTTAATGAAGCATCTTCTGGTTGCAACCTCCATGAGTTTGTAAGATTTTGCATCTTTTGCATATCCCAGTAGAATGAATTCACTACTTTGGGCTTGGAAGGCCTTCCTCTTGTCAAGTGGTATTATGGCCCAAGCTTTGGAACCAAAAACTATTAGATGAGAGACATTGGGCTTATACCCATGTAGCGCTTCGAATGGAGTGACCCCAACCACTTACCTATGGGGAACCCTATTCTGCAAATATGAAGCACAGTTTACTACTTCAGCCCAAAGAGAAGGAGGTAGATGCTTGGCATGGAGAAGGCATGTTGCCATCTATTTCAGTGATCTATTCTTCCTCTCAACCACACCATCCGATTATGGTGTGTATGGAACTGAGTGTTCCATTCAAATCCCCTCTGATTCACAGAAGCTCTAGAAATATCCTTTGATGTACTCTCCTTCTTTATAATATCTTATTGAAATTGTTCTCAACCATAGCTTTAAAAAATTTAAAAGTCTCAAAACTTATGATTTTTGTTTCATGAAATAGATCCAACAGTATCGTGAATAATCATCAATAAAGGATAGGAAGTAACTGCAACCATTAATGGTGTTTGTGGGCATAAGTCCTGCTACATCACTATGTATCAAATCAAGTGTAGAGGGAGCTCTATGTGCCTTCCCAACATCATACTTCTTTTCTGGATGCTTACCTACCAAGCAACCAACACATACTCCATCGAAGGTTTGGATGGAGGGAAAACCTTCAACCATTTTATCATTGTCGAGTAGATTCAGATATTTGAAATTGAGATGGCCAAATATCTCATGCCAAATCTTGTTGGTGTTGTTAGCATGAGACAATAAAGCTGTAGGACGAGAAACAGGTAAGAAATATGAGAACTCATTAGCTTTGGTAAAGTGATTTGTAATACCTTTCGCTACAAGTAGTCTAGTGAATTTTTCTATAATCTCAACTGATTTTGAATCGAATGTAACCCTCTTGGAAGAGCCTGTATGAGTCATCTGATAAACAAATAATAGGTTAGTAGCAAGGGAGGGCACATATAAGACATTCTTGAACTCACCATGCTTCGATCTGACTGAGCCCATTCCTTTTGCTGGAATTTGGGAATCATCTCCCATGTGAATGTTTGGCCCCTTTGTTAGTGAGAGGGTAGAGAAGGATTATTTGGAAGAAACCATGTGAGTGGAAGCTCCATAATATATTATGTATGCCGAGGATGGAGAGATAGTTTATTTCAAAGCATGACACCTTTCAGTATCTTCTGTCTATGGTTCTTCATCAGCATTATTTACTCTTGGGGAAGCAATGTTATGTTTCTTGAGAAGAGATGACATTTCATCAATTTCTTTCCTCATACAATGATATTCGAGATGGTATCCCTCTTCACAATAAGGACATAACTTTTTTTCAAATTTCTTCTTCTTAGAGCCGGAGGCCCCTTCGGAAGTTTGTTGATTTGGTTTAGGCTTTGAATCAGTTTCCTTTGGCTCCTTCTTATTTGATTTCCCTTTTTCTTGCACTTTGGAAGAGTTAGAAACTAGGAGAGCTTGATCTTTGGAGGTCTTGATGACTCCCATTCTCATAAAATTTTCTTTCTCCTTGATTAAGTACTCAAAAAAATAATCTAAGGAAGGAACCTTCCAATCAGGAAAGATTTCCCACTTGGAATTAAATATGGAAACAAATATAGAATAATCAGGGCCTAGTTTGCTGAGTATGGAAAGGACATTCTGCTCATCCTTCTACTCTATTCCACACTATATACACTGGAGTACTAGAGAATTTAACTTTAGTAAATAATTGCTCAATAGTCTCGAAACTGCTGATATGTAAAGATACCAACTCATTCTCCAGAATGTGTCCTCGAAGCTCATCTTGTTTGTTAAACAAGATATCAAGCTTCTCCCAAGATTCTCTGGGAGTCCTCAAGCCTTCTAGGTGGAAGAGGAGATCTATGGAAATATAAGTACATAAGTACCCGAATGCTTCATCATAACAGTTCAAAAACTTGTTCTGCTCTACTGGCTGATGAGGCTCAAGATCCCATCCATGTATGATCCTGTGGTAGCCATGCTTGTGCAAGGCCAACTGCATATCAATCCTCCAATCAAGATAATTGGAAGTTGTGAGGATCCATGGTTTAAAAGTTTGATAACTCATAATTGCTCCGGCTTGAAGTACTGCAAAACTTCACACAAGCTACATAGCACCTGTCAATTTTATTGCAATAACACACTAAAACATATGAACTATTAGAATCATTCTTTTCCTCCTGACATGAACATGTTTTTAGGGTCCCTCATGCCCTCTCCACTAATCTAAATAAATTCAGAGCTAGCAAATCATCATAGGGTACTTCTGTGGAAACCCAACTGCTTTTGATGTTCGATGGGGAGAAACAAGCATGCAACCTTCATGAGAAGGATCTGATACCATATTAGAATTTGAATTCCATTTATATCTTCAAGCATATAGTTCTAATAAAGTTTGCAACAAAATAATGGAGAATGAAGATATAAATTGAACAAAACAAACCACACAAGAAATAGACAAGTATTGCTTAGGAATTTACAGTATCATTCACAATAATAAATTCGGTGTTGCAATAGGTTACAAATAGGAAGAGTTCAAATGCATTAGGGAGAAATTTGAATCTACCAAGTGGATCTAACTATAGCTAACTAAATCTCTAACTCATGGTCTCTCAATCAATATCGGAGTCCAACATATCAACTCCCAGATGTCCAACAACTCAAACATTCAATGACAACTAGTTAACTAAGTGCAACTGAGTGTGGTAGGTGGGAAAAGGTGACTACTCTATATGCAGTCATGCATTAGCCATGCAAATATTACGCTAGCTAACTGATTGTGAACTAACTGAAAGTAACTGGGGGCTAACTAATACTAACTAGTACTAACTCCAACTAACTGAAGTAGGTTGGTGCCAGGATTCCCAGTGTCTCCTAAAAAGTAGGGATTGGTCTAGGAGGTGCCAAAACTGATGCATGCACATGTAGTAAGTGGTAGTTAACCTCTAGTAGTGTTCCCCACACTCCAGTGACTGGTACATGTGGTCCCATTAGTCCAAGTGGACCTAGTTGTACTAGTGGACCCAATTAATTAATTAAGGTTCCTAAGTTAGGAAAAATTAATCTAATAGACATTTGACCAAGGGAGGATTAATAATCCTAACAATGAGACCTCCAACGGTCAAGATCCATCATGAAATCACCTGTGGGGTTTCTAAACCTTCTCCTAGGGTACCATGACACCATCAGAGCATGATTGACCACTAAATGGGTCATTAATGTTTCTACAACCAATATAGGGATTCTCCATCATCTACAAGGGCTTCAACACCATCTCTAGGGTATTCAACATCACCACTTGGTTCTTCAACATCTTCAACAAGGTGGTGGCTCCAATATCCAACCTTGTGCATACAAGGACCTTGTCAACTGGATACAAGGTGCTCCAAAGCACAAACCATCTTTGTAAGGGATCCAAGACACTTGATGTGAGTTTACTGGGATCATCCATACATGTGCACTGCAAGAGGGAATTGGTGGCATCAATGACTACCTGTGGGGCCACTGTAAGTCCATGTTGGCATCAATGACAATTTCAACCACAATCTCCCCTTTTCATTGATGACAACAACTCATGATCCACCTATGAGCATGCTTCCCTTTTCTTCATCTCTCCCCTTTGGCATCAATGAAAAATGACATTAGAGGAAATTTCAACTCAAAATGGGCCTTTTAACCATAATTCAAATTCCATGTCATTATGTGTTAGCCAATGAAATTGCTTTAAATTTGAAATATCATATAGGTCTTGAACAAATTTTTAATAAAATTTGGGCATGGGTATCATAAAAAAAACTACTTTTTTTTGTTCGTATTTTCGACATATCTCCCTGTGTTTTTAAACAAATTTCAATCGGGATAGATCCCTGGATGTGAAATTAAATTCCACATCCAGTGAGTACCCACTTGGCATACTTTTGACGGACCCCGCTACCCCAAAAACAAGAAATACCAGAAAAATGTGATGATGACATCATCATCATGTTTTTTCAGGTATTTCTTGTTTTTGGGGTAGCGGGGTCCGTCAAAAGTATGCCGAGTGGGTACTTGCTAGATACGGAATTTAATTCTACATCCAACAAGCTCCCTCAATCAAAATTTGAGTAAAATCACAGGGAGATATGTTGAAAATACAAACAAAAAAAGTAGTTTTTTTCCTTTCTTCCTCCAAAATTAATAAATATTATTTTATTATTTTTCTTAGGAGGCCCATTTTGAGTTGAAAATTTTCTATAATGTGTCCATATATCTATATCTAAATTCACTGATCACTAATCACTGCTCCCCATGTCAATATGCATGATCCTATGACCTCTCTCTATCCTTGGAGTAGCCATTTGTTCTTCTTTGAGTTCCTCCTCTTGCCTTATGAACTAAAGTTTTTCTAAGGTATTTGAGAGACCTTAAGATTGTCTTGCCATGTGGAATCCATCCTCTCTATACTGATCAACCTCTCCAATATGTAACTTCTTGGTCTTCTTCATCCATACTTTCTTCTTCGCATTTGTCCTTTCATCATTTGTTCCTTCATCCGTATTGGATTTCCTTGATGAGATGTATACGAAACTTCTCATGGGTTGTTTCCATGTACTCCAATAGTCTTGAGCTTTGTGAAAAAATCAACTGCAACCATAACACCTCATATTATGAAAATATGTAATAATGTGACCAACATGGTTGCATGTCCAACACCTGACTGAGTTGTTGGAACTTTCAACACTTCTTTGATCAACTTCATTCTTCCATACTTGAGAGTGTTTCTAACTATAGGTATTTGTCTTATGATATTCAAATCTTCCTGCATTGATATTCCTCCAAGTTTCATTGGTTCTTCTTGGTGATGTGTATGAAGAAATCCTCCTTGTTGACTTCTTTGACTTGCAGATTCTTGGGGTTTTTTACCAAACCCACTACAGGTGTAGCATCTCAATGTGTGACAAGTGGAAGCAATATGTCTAGATTGATTACATGTCCAACATCTAACTAAGTCATTGGGGGTTCCAACACTTACTCTTCCATAGAGTCTACAATCCATAGCCTTATGACCAAAGTTTAAAAAAAATAACAATAACCATTAAATCCATTTTGATACCTAGGAATTTGGTTCCATCTTGTAGTTGTTTCTTTTTCGAGCTTTCTTTGAGGAATATGTCTGACTTCTTGATGCATTCTTGTTCTTACCATTTATTGTTATCATGTACAGGTGCATGGGGAGTAGCTTTGGACGTTGATGGACCTACTTCTGGAGTCTTGGGAGACCAAGTGCTATCTTCATATTTTTCTCCCTTCCTCTTGCAACCAAGACCTATCTTGTCAAATGGAGATATTTGGAAATCTAAGATCTTATTTAGGACAAATGAACTGTCCTTGAACTTGACTAATGCATCATTCTTTTCACCTTTCTTCTTGAGACCAACTATATCCATTTCCAGCCTTTGGATTGTCTGCTCCTTTTATTCCAACTGATTCTTCAATATTTCTTCTATCCTCTTGGCTTCCTCCAGCTAAGTCTTCAAATCATGATTGGTATTTCTAGTTTCTTCAAGATCTTCTGAGTCTTCGCCAGGTTCTTCCTTTTGACTGACCAATTCATTCTTTAGTTGTTCAAATTCATCATACTTTTCTTCCAATGGATCCCACAACTCTTTATCCTTGTGTTTGAGCTTCATAAGAAATACTCTCATTGTCATGGTATTTTGCTGATATTCATTCAAAGAATCCAAGACTTTTTTTTTGAACCGTGTGAATTCACTATGGTTCATATTTATTGTGTTCTTGACCCAATTTGATCTGTGATTAATATTTATAAAAGTGAGATGTATCTTTTGGGTATCCTTTGATAGATATTCATCATATTCAGCAAGAACCTTCTCAATTTCATCACACAAGATATCATTACAATGAAAAGAATCCATACCTTTACTGGATTCCACTTCTTCCTTCTCTTCTTATTGATTGACCTTTTCTAGGGGCTTGTCTCTTGAGTCATGATCTCTATTTTTGGTGTTTGATCTTGCCTTTTGATACTCGATTTCCATTTGAATGATAGGTATTTGGCTGAAGTGTATTCCCATACACTTTATTTCAGTAAGATAGGAATTCCATACATGAGGAGATTCAAGGCTGTAGTATTTTCCTTATTTTATTCCTTTTGTGCATCTTCCTTTCCCTTCTTATTTGATAGAGCAAGTGGATTGATCACAATATCCCAAACACCAAACTTCTTCAGATATTCCTTTATCTTGCTCCTCCAATCGAAATAGTATGTAACATCACATACAAGTGCATTATTGCTTGATGACTTTGCTATTGCTTCCATTGTGCATCTAGAGATCTCCTTCAAGCTTGCAAGGCTTGTGATGAAGGCCTGCTCTTATACTAATTGTTGGACACAATGGCCACGCTGAGAGCAGGGGTGAATTAGTGTGTGAGAAATTTAAACCTTTTTACCTTTAATTAATCAATCAGATTTTATCAAGAATTTATCAATCACATCATCATATTCATCAGTTAAATCAACCATGAGTAATAAGAATAATAATCACATCAAGAGAGACATGAGAATATATGTAATTTTATCTTTATTTATGGTAATGGAAGACTACAATATTCTCGATTACAATCAGCACCAATTGATGAAAATAGAACCAACTCTCATAACAGGACCTAACCTAGTTTTCTTATATCCAATTAAGAAATGGTTTAGGAGTCAAATCCTCAAGTGCAATATTCTTCTTGCACCAATATCTTCTCATGTAACTCTGCACAAGAACACCTCAGTTCACAATCCAACTCAATAAACTATTGCTAATCATCAACCAATTCTGGTGTTTCCATGCCACATGTCATCTCATCATCATGTCTTCTACTGTAGGTATATCACTACCATATCATCATTGTTGGTCAAGCTGCTCATTTACATCACTCCTCTCACTTATAATTAGGTATGTATCGTCAAAACATATTTCATAAGGTACAAGGCATCATCATGGTGTATAATCTATAAGCATCATCATCAAGTATACATGTTGTTTTCATGCACCATCATTATCATATAGTACATAATCAAGGTGAATGCATTAAATATGCACCATATCATCACAGGGTTTGCATCATCATTATTTCAAGTATACATCATAAGGTATGCATCATCATCATAGTTTGCATCATTATTAAAGTATCGTCATAGTGGAGTATGTATCAACATACCATCATCATAAGGAATAAGTATGTGAATATTCAACCTCAAGTATACATCATTGTTTCATAACCACTGTATACTATTTATATACCACCGTATACATCATTGTTTACTACACAAACTACTGCTCATTATTATCACTATTCATCATCCCTCATCATGTCATAGGAGTATCAAATCATCATCTTAGTGAACATCATCATATAATGTACATTGTCATACCATTTACAACATCATATCTTCATCATCATATCATGTACATCACTTTATATACACTTTGGATCATCATCATATTAACATCATGGTGTATGCATCATCACAATAGGGTTTGTATCACAGTAATGTCATCCAATATGCATATTATATGCATCATCAAAATAGAATGTAAATCATAATGGATGTACTTCACACATACAAATATGTCAATGTACATAATGTTTGAATCATTGTTCATATACCACTATATGTGTATAGAGAATACATGATTATACCTTTCATTAGTAGTGCATCAAAACTTTGGACTCCACACCTGGGACATGTATGACTGATGTAGAAGACCTTAACTTGGTATGTGTATTGGCTAGCAGTAACACATTAACCAACCACCTTCCAAATAATTAGTTAAGAAGACTTCTTGTCAACTAATTTTTTTACCCCATGAAATCACTGTTGAAGAACATGGGCCTGTGTAGGATGATAAAACTAGGACTGCGCATGGATTTAAACCCCAAATATTATATGTATCAAATATTGGGTTTGCAATTTTGACACCCCACTCCTATCCTACGACGGCAAATAAATTCAGGACTATTATGCTGCTACTATAGAGTTGCTACAGTCAAGCCTGAATTCCTTCAGACCAAAACCGCAAAAATATTAAGACTATTTGACCCTTCAATGTTGCCTCATTTCTAAAATTTAGAGCCCAAAAAAATCCAAAAAGAAAAAAAAATCAAGGTACTATTGCTGTTGGTCACCATGAAATTCCTTAGTCCACCCGAATTTTACCTCAGTCAACATTTTCCTTGGTCAGCGAAAAATATCAAAGCAACTTGCATTCGTTCACTTGCAAAAATGATAGTTTCATAGGGTATTTGTACAAATTTTAAAACCCAATTTTTATGAGGCCGACCCGTTAAAAATGTATTTTTAATTTTAATATTTAATTATGGTCGACCTTCAACAAGTGAGTTTGATTCTTACAAGATTATCTTATAATATTAAACAAATATGTTTAATGTCCACAAGTCATGGTACCACCATTTGAAGGGGTTTTTAGGGTTTTTCCACAATCCATTAAGATCACCAAGGGTCCTCTTCAATGTATTAGGGTATGCTCCACCTTTGTCCACAAATAACTTAGGTCACCACAAGCCTCAAGGGATTTATCAAGGACCAAGGACCCTTATTCAAGGGTATGCACTTGTACTCAATACCAAGGAATGTGTGCCATGACCATATCAATTTCACCACTCCTACAAGGGTACAAGAGCCATTAAACCACCAAGTGTGCGGGTCCAAATACTTTCTCATTCCCGAGGACCATATCCAAGGGTTCTAAGACCCCATCAACCTACACATCATTTTCAAGGGTTCAAGAACCATTAATTCATCAAGTGTGGGTCCAAGGACTTCTTCAAGGCTTCTTGGTAAAGCAATAGGATTCATGGGATTCTTCAACTCCCTTAACCATGCAAGGAGGCCTCCAAGGGTCAAGATCCACCGTGACATCACCTGTGGGGTTGCCAAACCTTGTCCTAGGGTACTATGACACCATCAGAGAATGAATGGACACATAATGGGTCATTAATTCTTCTCCAACCCATATAGGGATTCTCCATCATCTACAAGGGCTTCAACACCATCTACAGGGTCTTCAACATTATCACTAGGGTCTTTAGCGTCATCATCAAGGTGGTGGATCCAAGATCCAACCTTGTGGGTACAAGGACCTTGTCAACTAGATGTAAGGTGCTCCAAAGGACAAACCATATCTGTAAGGGCTCCAAGGCATTGGATGTGGCAGTACTATGATCATCCATAACTTTTCACTATAAGAGTGACTTGGTGGAATTGACTACCTGTGGGCCCGCTGCAATTCCATGTTGGAATCAATGAAAATTTCAATCAACATATTATTCAAGAGGGTACTAAGCCTCAAACCTAAATTTGATTTCCCTCCTCATGGTCTACCGGATTAAGCCTAGACTCGCTAGGAAGAGGTGATGTAGAGGATAGGGGGAGGCAGGACACCTTCTCCCTTCCCAACTGACTTCTTCCATTGGTGGAAACGACAGGTCATAGCCATAGATGACTACCCCTATGCAGTGGTAGACTTCCATGGATATCATGACATGCCCCTACCACCATGATCCACATATGGTGATATAGGTGAGATCCCATGTGTATGATTGTTTGGATTTTTTTTTGTATTTTTAATATACTTAAGACTCAAAAACATGTTTTTGGTGGTGATAAGTACTAACAATGGGTAATTATGAAGGCATGGGTTTGTGACGACTAGATGTTTTCCCTGAACATTGATGGAGGGGACGAGGTGACGAGATACTAGGTGCAGATGTAGATCGAATGATCTAGAACATACATGGAAACATCACCCAGATGACTCACGAGATACGCATGGTGCAAGTCGAGGAATTTCTCGAGGCCATGCAAAGACACGTAGTATGGGTACCCTGTTGGTGGTTAGACTGTTCAGGTGGTTGGCTAATGCATTTGTATGTTATCATGATTAGCACCCAGACCCACAGACATATATTCCTATGTAGAAATTTCGTATCGGACATGTATATTTTGAATCCTTAATGCCCCTTTTTTTACTTATGACATTTTGTACTATGACACCCTTTTTGGAATCTATTTGGAAATCAGAACTAATAGTGATCGGTTTGTTATATTTACAAATGTGTTTTAATGTGAATGTGATTTAAATGTTGTATGTTTCTTTATGGATATGACAAGTGCCAATCTAATACACAATTTTCATATGAATAGACAACATGATTATAAAGTATCGGTATATGAATGTATGTAATTAAATCAAATTGTTGCTCCAATAACCATACCTTCAAGAATATTCTCAATAACATAGGATCCCTAACCCAATACAATCCATTTCATTGTAACACCACTAACTAGGAGTCGAGGAAAACTTCAAGAGATGAGATACCATTAGAGATCGCATCACATAACAATTAAATCACAGCATTATACTTAGCAACATTATTAGATAAAAGTCAGAGACAAACACCTATCGAAGACACCAACTAACCCTTAGGTACATATATAACCCAAGCGGCTGATGCTAGGTTATGGGTGTGGCGACTGGTACCGTCAGCAAATCCTAGATAGATTGAAGATCCCATCAACATCTGCCACAACAGAGGAAGCATGTCAACAAAGCAATAATGCTACCAAAAGAAGAAACAAACTATACAAGTTGTACAATAATATACAAGATTGGCCTCGACTAATTAACGTAAAGCATAATATCTATTAAGATAGAGCCCATTTTTGGGATTCTCTAAGGAATTCCCTTCATAATCCTCCAGCTCATAGGCTCCCTTCTCTAGGACATGCTTCACCATGTAAGGCCCATGCCACATAGGTTTTAACTTACCCGTCTCGAGCGGTTCACTGGCTTGATCCCACAAAAGGACCAAGTCACCTTTGCTAAAATGATGGGGACAAATAGAATTATCATATTGGGATTTAACACAACACTTATTCACCTTTAGAGCCACTACAACATCCCGACGCTACTCCTATAGGTGCTCTAAGTGGACCAAATGTTATTCTAATTCCAAAGCATCATGTAGGAACTCTATGGAAAGTTTCATTAAGGAGTAAGAAGTCAACTAGTAATACCGACTCCACCCCATGTACTAACTGGAAAGGAGAGAATCCGGTGGCAGTCTTGACTATGATTCGATAAGCTTACAAATTAGGGTAGATCATGATATCCCAGTTCATTTTCCTTTGTGCAATGGTTCTTTGTAAAATGGCCTTAAGGGACTTATTATCTGCTTGAACCTTTCCATTCGCTTGAGGGTAATAAGTAGAAGAGTGCTCTTGCTTATACCCCAGTTTCAAAGCTAGCTCCACCATCATCTTATTCTGGAAGTTCTTGCCGTGGTTAGTGAAAATATCCTTCAGGATACCAAACCGACTGATAATTAGGCTTATCACGAAGTGATCGACCATCTCATGGTCGTATTTAATCATAAAATAGTATCTTCCCATTTTGTGAATTAGTCTACTGCCACTATAAGGTGAATATGCCCCCTAGGTTGGCAATGGTTTACAATCCATAAATTCCACCCCCACTTAGTGAAGGGACCAGAGGTGATAATAGGATATAACGGGGCAGGATGCGAGCACATATTCCACATGAACACCTGGAAAGGGTGGCATCACTTGATCACATGAACACAATTTTTGAATATTGACGACAAATAGTAACCCACTCTAAGGATATTTTGGGTTGTAGCAAGCCCATATAAATTAACGCCACACGCCCCACTATGAAAATCATTCAACATAGTCTTAGCCTTATCATGAGTCAAAAAACGACGCTGATCCAACCAGCAGTTGGCAGGTTTTCAATATTTGACAAAGTCTCACACTTTGCCTACCTCGACAGGTCCGTATCGACAGGTTCGCCTCGACAGATTTTCCTTGACAAGTTTGCCTCGAAAAGTATGCCTCGACGGTTGAAATTTTGAACCGTTGTAACTTCTTTGTAACTGAATGTAATGGGTAGTCACCCAAGCATCTCAGTATCCTATATAAACATGTACACTAATGTAATATACAACAATAATGGTTCCTCCATCTTTCATGGAGAAGAAGTAATAAATTGGTTTGAATTCTTTCATTTTGTCTGTAGGTATACTTTCTGTCGGCCTAAGTGTATTTCCTGCTTTGCTAGTTCTTTTTATATGCTTTTTCCATTACGGATCTCGACTCATTCAGTCGCCTGTTGTCCCTAGTGTACACCTGGGCATGCCGTGGACCATTGGTATCAGAGCAATATCTTGTCCAGAGCTTAAGTTACATAAGCACTTCCATCAAAGCTATTTAACTTATGCCTGTTCAAACACGATCACAAACTCAACACCTTAAGCAGACACTTTGACTTCAAAAAAGATGGTCGAAGAAGAAGACAATAGACATGCAACTGACGAGACAAAGAAACTCATAGAAAAAGAACTGGCTCACCAGTGGACCGAAATGTTCGCCTAGTTCAGTGAGATTCTCATGCGAGTCACTTCGAACTCTGGGGAATCCTCGACGCGACATCACTCTGATAAAATCAGCCCCTTCAAAGTGCAAATGAATCTAAAGATACCGAACCTTGAATTCAATATTGATGCAGAATTTGTCAACAATTGGGTTCAACAACTGGAATCTTACTATGTAGTAAATCAACTCTCCGATGCATAATAGATCACCATTGCGTCCTTAAATATGTCAACCTATGTACACTACTGGTGGGAGAATTTATCGACAAAGATGGAAAAAGAAGAAGACCCCATTGACGCATGGGTAAAATTTGTCGAATATGTCTGAAAGGAGTTCTACCCACCCAAGTATCTGGAACAATAGTATAAGAAGTGGAAACATCTAAGGAAATGGAAAGACTAGTTCGTACATAGTTACATTGACGAGTTCTATCAACTCATGGCTAGACTTGGCGTCCAAGAAGAAGAGAAATTACTTTTCCTAAAGTACGTAAGCGATTTATCCCCGTACATTCAGCAAGAGATGGAGTTTTTGACTGTTAGTACACTTATATATGCATTTCATGACACTAGAAAGATTTAAGCTCAACATAAAGGGAAAGTACATTTCATGAATAAGCCAACAGGTCGAAAATCCGACAAGTTCAAGAATCCTTCTCAACTGACTCTGCCAAATCCCAATAATCAAAAGAAGAAATTTCAGAAAGACAAGATGGACCGTAGAAGACAAGATCCTATCGAGAAATGGTGTGATTATCAAAGTTCAACATGGCATGACACATCAGAATGCAAAGCTTGGAAGACATTTTTGGAAAACTTTTTGACATACGACTTGTCCGGCAGGACCCTGGTAGAATCTGATCCAGATACACCAACCATCTTGGCTTTGACCTCGACCACTCTGACAGCATCAACCATCGTCGATGAGGAGGAATGAGATCTCCTATTCCATACACAGATATGGGTTCAGAAAAATCCATTACATCTGATTGTGGATAAGGGTAGCCAGAAGAACTTCGTTTCTGAATATCTTGTGAAGAAATTAGGTCTTGTCACCGCTCCACATCCTCAACCTTACAATATCGGTTGGATGAAGGATGGGAAGGAACTAAGGATCGCATGACAATTCAAACTTTCCTACTTCATTAATCCCTTTGAAGATAAAGTACTTTGTGTCGTGGAACCGCTTTTCGTAGCCGACACCCTGTTCGGTAAACTCTACCTGTGGGATTGACACAGTACATATTAGTCACGGCCTTAGAAGGTGATTATAAAAATAAAAAATCAATGGTATGGAATTCTAGAGAGACAAACCACATCAACGGTTTCTATGATATCTTCCAAACAAACGAATAATCTTATCAATCATGCTCAAAATTTTGCATTAATCATGATAAAGCCTCAACATTCCATGAAGACTGCAACAACGAGTCGATCATTAGAGGAAATTTCAATTTAAAATGGGCCTTACAAAAATAATACAAATTCCATGTCATCATGTATTAGCCAATCAAAATTCTTTAAAATTAAAAAAGGGAGCACCTCTTAAACAATTTTTTAATATAAATTTGGGGATAGGTATCATAAAAAAACTACTTTTTTTGTTCGTATTTTTGACATCTCTCCCTCTATTTTTACTCAAATTTCAATCAGGAGAGCTCGTTGGATGCGGAATTAAATTCTACATCCAACGAGCACCCACTTAGCATATTTTTTATAGGCCCCGTTACCCCAAAAACAAGAAATACCTGAAAAATGGTGATGATGACATCATCATCACGTTTTTTAAGGTATTTCTTGTTTTTGGGGTAGCAGGGCCCATCAAAAGTATGTTGAGTGGGTACTTTTTGGATGCACAATTTAATTCTTCATCCAACAAGATCTCCCAATTGAAATTTGAGTAAAAACACAGGGAGAGATGTCTAAAATACGAACAAAAAAAGTAGTTTTTTCTTTTCTTCTTCCAAAATTAATAAATGATATTTTTATTATTTTAACTATTATTTTATTAATTTTCCTTAGGAGGCCCATTTTGAGTTGAAATTTCCTTTAAGCATAGCTCCCGACAACAACAAAAGATCGACAACATTCTTGAGGAATATAATAACATATTTCAAGAACCAGACAGAGTACCTCTACATTATCAGGTAAAACACTCCATTGAACTTGTTCTTGGTTCGTCATTACCTAATGCATTTGTTTACAAAAGATCCATTCTTGAAAATGAAGAGATTCACAAGCAAATCCAGGATTTGATCGAAAAGGGTCATATCCTCCCCAGCTCCTCTCCTTGTGGAAGTTCAATCATCTTAGTTCCAAAGAAAGACAAGATTTGGCACATGTGCATCAACTATCGGGCTCTCAACAAAAATTTCAGTGAAGAAAAAAATACTGTATTTCACATATTGATGAACTCATTGATAATCTGAAAGGTGCTAAGTTCTTTACGAAACTCGACCTCAATTCAGGATACCACCAGATTCCAATCGAATCCACTGATGTATGGAAAACGACTTTTAAAACAAAGGAAGGATTGTTTGAATGGTTAGTCATGCATTTCAACTTAACCAATGCAGCTACAACCTTCATGAGATACATGGATGACCTTCTATGACCTTTCATCGGTAAATGTGGCATTGTCTATTTCAACGATATCTTGATTTTCAGTCGATCATGGGACGAACATGTCAAACAACTTTGACAAGTCTTCGACACTTTCTAACAACATCAACTATATCTAAATAGTGACAAATTCTCATTTGCGATGACCAACATCAAATATTTGGGGTATGTAATTGACTATGTAGGGATTCATGTTGACCCAAAAAAAGTACACATCCTCAGAGATTGTCCCATTCCTCAAAACATTAATGAACTAAGAACTTTTCTTGGTTTGGTGAATTTCAATCGATGATTCATACTTGGCTTTAGCCACATCGTATGGCCTTTGAATCAGTTGACAAAAGGAAATGGGAAAACTGTCTTCAAATGGAAACCAACACAACAACAAGATTTTTAACAACTCGAAAACAAGCTTTGTACTGCACCATTACTTATGTTATCTAATTTGCATCATCCCTTTGATATTGAGATAGATGTATTGGACTATGCCCTCGGCACAGTGATCACTCAGTCAGGTCACCCAGTTACGTTTCATTCTGAGACTTTGAGTGACATTGTTAGAAGGTACTCGAAGTATGAAAAAGAACCATACGCCATTGTGCAAGCTCTTAAGAAATGGAGACACTACACATTTGGAAAGGAAACGGTCATCCTCATTGACCATAAACCTTTTTAGTTCGCTCTATCCCATTTGAAACTACAGACAACTCAAAAACTCAAGTGTATTAATTACCTGCAACAATTTAAGTTGGTAATTAAGTATCGAAAAGGAAAAGCCAATGCTACAGCCGATTGTCTCAGTAGAGCACCCATTACTCTACTATCTATAGTGATGAGTATGCAGGGTTATGATACCACTACTTGGACACAATTGTATTCGGTAGACTGTGATTTCTCTACAATATATTGACAGCTTCAGACCGACACGTTCTCTACTAATGACTACTTCCTAAAGGACACCTTGCTATACAAGCTTGGATAACTTTTTGTACCGATCGGTGAGCACCAACAGAAGCTCATTTGGGATGCGCTACAGCAAGACTGCAGGACATTTTGGAGTCGCAAAAACACTTGTTATCCTCCAAAAGTATTTTTATTGGCCTTCACTTAAATATGACGTTCATAAATATATTTGATCATGCATGGATTGTGCCATTGTTAAAATTCCAAATCGACGACAAGGACTGTATACACCTCTTCCAGTTCCTAGTCGAACATGGGAATTTATTTCTATGGACTACTTGATGGGATATCCTACTACCAACCATCAACATGACGTGATATTAGTAGTAGTCGACAGATTTTCCAACATGGTTATACTCATACCATGCAAGAAGACTACGAGAACACATTTGACTGCTCTGCTCTTATTTGAACATGTATGGAAACATTATGGCCTCCCGACAACCGTTATTTCGACAAAGATGCTAGATTTTACAGGACCTTTTGGCAAAATCTCTGGAAACAGCTCGACATGAGACTTTCTTTGTCGACAACCTTAAATCTGCATACAGATGGATATATGGAAGTTGTAAATCACTTCGTCATACAATTGCTTCGCATATACAACCACAAGCATCGTTAAACATGGGATGCCAACCTTCCATACATACATCACATCTACAATCGTTCTCAACGCATCTCTACAGGAAAGAGTCCATTTGAGATCTATTACAGATTTCAACCCTCAGCGCCTATCTACTTAATCAGTTCCTCAACATAGTCAAACGACACTGACTTCGAAGTACGAGAAGTGGAGAAAGCATTGAAGTTCAGAGATCAAATCTACAACATCCAAAAGAAAGCACAAGAAATGTTGCAACGAGTGAATGCAAAATCTAAGGCCCGAAACGAAAAGCATCGTATTCCTCATTCATTCCAAATTGGGGATTAGGCCGAGTTACATCTAAAGAAGGAGTGCTTTCCTGGTCCATACAGAAAGATGAAACGTTTGCGATATGGTCCATATAGTATCCTTAAAAATATTGGAGAAAATTCTTTTCAGCTCGACATTCTTGTATGCCTTGGCCTACATCTAGTTTTCAATGTAGTTCTACTTTGACCATACCATGCACCATTGTTGGAACAAAATGAATTGCAGATAGCAGAACTCAAATACATCCATCCAGATGTTCAGGAATCTCTTCTTTCTGACACCATTGTGGGATGACGCATACGCCATACAAGGACGAACTCCATTCCCTTGTTTCAAGTGGCTAAAGTAGGACAAATTCCCGTGCAAGGAAAATGGTACTGTTGTTGGAGTAGGGTCCCGCAGCTACAGGAGAAGCTTCCATTTTGGCGGATATATAGTTTTGGTGAAGATATAAGAGATAAGGTAAAGATACGACGTCGTAGCATGTTTCTAGCTGCAGATCAGAGCCAGAAAATGTGACTATCGGGACAGAGAAGTCAAAGAAGATGACAGTACTTAAGTGGTTGAGAAGAGAGAGCTCACCCATTGCAGTCAAAGCAGCGGCCGAGAAGAGAGAGCTCACCCACTACATTCAAGGTAGTGGCGGAAGACAATAGGGCTCAGCTACCCTCATAAAGGAAAAAGGGCAACGAGGCCAAGGAATTGAAGAAAAAGGACAAAAAGGGAAGCAGCGCCCAGTACCCATGGTCAGCGCTGGGAAGCATGGAAGACTGCAGAGAGCTGTGGTGTGACGGAAAGTGGCAGATCAAGTACAGATAGACTGAATGTCACTAGTTAGGGTTTTGGGTTACTGTTGGGACAGGCCCACAGTGTTGCAATGGCGAGACCTTCGGGCCGCCTATAAAGGGATGTATTTTGTATTGTAAAAGGTTAGCTAGTTAGATGTAAACTGTATTGTAAAAGGTTAGCCAGTCGGATAACCTGTAGCGAGTAGCCTGTTAGCTTACAGTTACCTTGTATTGTAATAGAGTTGAGCTCTGGTTCCGTATTCAGTCTGTAGTATCTTACTGTAACTAGCAGCTGGCTCATAGAGCTTGTATGAACAATCTGCAGGGATTGACAGAGAGAGAGAGAGAGAGAATATTGTAAGAAGGAAATATAGAGGAAGAGAAGAGATCTAGGAGAGAAGGGCTCCCGACAGAGAGTTACCCAGAAGATCTCTAGCTGCACATTAGGTTGCAGCAGAACTATGTACTCTCTCAAGATATAATAAACACAGTTCTGTGGACGTAGCTTCTACCTTGGAAGTGAACCACGTAAAACTAGTGTGTTATGTGATTATTTCATGTGATTGTGCTTTACTCAGTTGATATCTGTTATCTGTTACATGATTGTTGTATATCAGTTAGTAAATGTCTGTATGTCTCATTCAGTTAGAGCATTAGAGAAGGTTAAAGATGGATTTACATGTATCATACGTCTGCACATGAGTTTATTAGTACCTTCTTCACACAGTAATAAGTCATTCTGTTAGAGTGTTTCAAGTATACTTACTCGAACAGTTAAGTATAGTTGAGGAAGATTGGGTTGAACTGTGGAAGTTCACGTCGGAGTGTTTAATACCTTGTTGAAGGTTATCCAAGTCATTCCACCTAGTGTGATAGCCTTTGGATCGTGAGGGTCGCAGTAGGTCGTACTATAGTGGACACTGCGTTGACAGTAGACGATACCGCATCGTCAGAGGAGCTGGGGTGTGAGATAGCACAGATCGTAGGTTACGAGGAAGAGAGAGTTGTGCATCACCAGAGTAGTTGCGATGCGATAGGAGTCCTTCCCCTACCATAACCCGCGAGGAAGAGAGACTGCGCGTCGTGGAGAGAGACCTCGCTGGCTAAGAAGAGCCATGAGACCCCAGGATGCTACAGAACCTGGTCAAAGACACTTGAGTCTTTGGCCAACCCATTAGAATCACTTCGGGTGAGACTTTAGGCTGCTCCGTGGTCTGTCACCGAAAGGGCCAGTGAGCTAGGGGTGTTGTTGGTACATTACAGTAAACCCGGGTCTGCCCATAGAACCAACAAATGGTTCTGTTGCCGGTTTTGAACAAACTGAGCATTGATGTTCTGTTGGCATCCTACTAAAGATGAACTCAACCAGTGGGTTGGGTCTAAGGAGAAAGAGTTTGCCGAACAAGAGAACAAGAGTCCTAGACTAAGTACAGAGGACTGGTTACAAAAACATATCTACACAGACTTGCATATGATATTTTTTGCGACCTATGGAAATGAGCTGTACAACTGGTTATCAAAGTTGACTGATCAGGGCATATTCAGAAAGAAAAGAAACATTTTCTGGACACCGGAGCTGATTCAGACCGTGAAGAGCATAGACAATCCCATTACGAGGACAGTAGACTTCCATCTTGTGAGTGTGCTAGAAGGCTTCGTCACAGAGTTTGCAGTCGAATAGAGAAAAAGCTTCAGCGAGGCTGAGCGGTACTTCTTCAAAGGATATCGCGGTAAGTATCTAAACTCTTTAAACTTGTCCATTAAGATGTTAATATATGAAAAAGGAGTAATGGATATAGTTTCAGACCAATAAGTTAAGAAAGTGTGATGTCACAAGAGTTTGAGAGTGATTTTGATGACATTGGACGTACACGTAGTGGAAAGAAATATAAAGTAGACTTCAGATCTCCCATAAAGTAGACAACAGAGTCATAGTAATACAGAAAGAACAGAAGGGGGTATCCCTTACCACCCTTATACCCCACAGAAACAGACTGGAACTCAGAACAATCCCATAGGAACTCCATCTAGTAGCTCGCAGACAGTACATACTACCGCTACATCACCTCCACCTACACCGTCGAGTGGTAGTAACACAACAAACCAACATCCACCACATAGAAATAGAATGGGGGATGATATGAAGTTACCTACCTTTAAGGGTATAGGGGCAGAAGACCTAGAGCAGCACTGATTTCTATGCGAAGCCGTGTGGACCATTAAAGGAATTCACGATGATAATATTAAACTTGTACAGTTGGTCACCACACTTAGGGAACGAGCCTTAACATGGTACATGAAGTATACCTCAGCGACACCCAAAACACTTATACAGGTCCGTACTACCATGATCAAAGAGTTTAAGAAACCTAAGTCCGAATTGTAGCGTATCACAGAGCTCAAAGAAATTAAACAGTTACCTACAGATTCAGTTTGAGACTTTGACCAGAAATTCAAATCCCTCATAGACCAAGTCAGCTTTGAGTTTGCGCCGGAGCAGCATAAGGAATGGTTTATTGTAGCACTGCTCCCTCACATCAGACTGCCATTAATGCAGCAGAAACTCCAGATGCAGGATGACGCATTGGAGATGGCGATGAAACTAGAGGCATCACCTCTAGCTGAAACTAGCACAGGTATGACAAACCTGCAAAACCAGTTAGCAAATCTCACGTTACAGATGCATGAGATTAGAAAAGGAAAAGAGATTGCACAAGACATATGGTGTATCAAGTGTAAAGTGCAAGGCCATACTAAAGACAACTGTCTAGTATTTGTTGAATACTTAGCAAGTGGGGCTCCTAACCCCTTAGCACAGACTCAAGGGCCATGGTGTGAACTATGCAGAACAAGAGGACACCTACCTCAGCAATTCCCTATGCTTCAGAAGTATATACAGACACCTAAGAAATTATACTGTACCTTCTGTAAGTCAGTAGGACATGACGACCATACCTGTAGAGCCTATGATCTCATGTTAGACAGAAAACATGACTTGTACAGAGTCCAATCAGAGACACAGGGTCCAGCAACAGGACAACAGCATGATCCGGCTCATGTTGGCCATGGAGGAGGATTCAGAGGATGAGGCCGTGGAGGAGGATTTGGCCATGGTGAAGGCTTTGGCTATGGTCGTGGACCAATCACTTGTTACAACTGTGGAGTTGTAGGACATTATGCTAGGGACTGTCAGAGCCCCACTACGACATGTAATTATTGCAAATCTTACGATCACGCTATAGAAGAATGTCCTACCTTGATAGCCAAGATCAAAGAACCTAAGCCAGTAGTACACCAGAACATCTAGCAAGTTATTGCTACTGAGAAGAAAGAGCTAGAAGCAAGAGTCAACATTGTGACTCGCAGCGGTGCTTCCACTAGTGGCACACCGCAGGATAGTGAAAAGAACATAGGACCGGAGTGGGTGCACAAAGATACTAATAAATGAACACCACTCGACCTGCAGAAAAATAAAGAAACATTTCAGGAAGCTAAAAATTTCTTTGATGAACCTATACAATCAGGACCCCAGGTACAGCCGTCTAGGGGCATACCACAGTAGATACCTTGTGGCCTTAGTCCTGTGGAGACATCGCAGGCTACCACATTAGGGAGATGCAATGAGGATGAGTCGATAGGAAGCGTACAATCCTTCCTGCGGAGTTGTCTAAAACTCATGAGAAATGAGCAAGCTATCAGAGAGCTTCAGTGCATCATAGATCAGTACCCACCATCTTCTTCCATGAGCAGTGCACAGCGTGCTGTTCATAACATTATGGGTCATACAAAAACAGGAAAAGAGATGTGACTTACAGCACAAGTTGGAGAATTTGAAATGGATGAGATAATCCTAGACTTAGGATCAGAGGTAAATGTTCTGACTAAGAAAACATGGGAACAAATGGGTAGCCCTAAGTTAGTCAGATCGCCTATCCATTTGAGATTAGCTAATCAACAGAGGATATCACCACTGGGTTGACTACCGCAGGTGCCAGTTGACATTGACGAAGTTCGCAGCTTCGCGGACTTTGAAGTTATAGAAATCATTGGTGATAGTAGACCATATCCATCATTACTAGGTATTGATTGGGAAATCGATAACATGGCCGTTATTGACCTAAAGAGAAGACAAATGACCTTTGAGGATGCGTAGATCCGGGTCATCGCACCGTTGGATCCTCTTTAGGGTCCTAGATACATTGAACCTATCTGAGCAGAGGATGAGTCACGTAACATGGAGAGTCTCTATCAGATGACTGCGAACCAGAGAGACTACATCAATCCAACCGCAGAAGGGAACATTAGTTGGGGATGCGACAGCTCATGCGCATCGGATTCGGATGTTGGTCTAGAAAACTAGTAGAACAGACTTTACGAAGTCTCAGCGCGTAGATGTGCGTTTATGACTAAGTCACTGTGATGGATTGGTGCAGAGACTAATGAGACCCCTTCATTTCATGGTCTAACAGGTATCCAGGACTTTCTCCCGCAGTTTGAACAACAAGTTCCTCACGAGTAGAGGATCGCAGCTATGGACCTTGCAGTATGAGCCACACCTACAAGATGGTGGTATGCACATAAAGATAATATCACATCATGGGATGATCTTAAGCGATTGATGGTGATCAGATTCTCTACTGACAAGGAGTATGTCCAGTAGAAATACACAGGAGAAAGTGACCCCAGGTCACATATTCAGACTTGTGAACAGAATTGGTCGGACATTCCTGAGGATGAATGGGTTCACCGATTCATTCACACCTTAGATCCAATTCCGAAGAATTGGTACACAGAGACTGAATTGCACAAGGGAACGACCACATGGCCACTTATGATAGATAGCTTTCTACTCATGTTCACTTTTGAATCTGAGTACCCAAGCATTAATTAGGCTTTAGACGTTATAAAGATTAAGATCTTTGAGGACTGTACCCTATCAGTATCAGCTCAACCCGAGTGGGCCATCTAGTTAGAAGATGCGCTCGAGTGTTATAAATTTGCATCAGAACCAGAGGAGGAGGATGAGGATCCTCACAACATCAACATTCCAGAGTCAGAAGGGACTCATGATGTTGATGGACCGAAGCTAGAGACTCCAGCTATCACAGAGCCTATCAATATTAAGAAGATCAACATTGGCACAGACACAGAACCAAAGCTTGCATCCATTGGAGACTATTGGAATGATGAAACAGTAGGACAGATTGTAGACTTGCTACATGACTATCAGGACCTATTCCCCACCAAGTTCACAGAGATGAAGGGAATAGTTGGATATTTGGGAGTAATGAGGATACCATTGAAAGAGGATGCTAGGCCATTCAAGCAGCGTCCATACAGATTAAATCCTCAGTATAAAGAAAAAGTTAAGGACGAGATCGATAAGATGCTAGTAGCAGGAATCATTGAGCCCATAGAAGAGAGCGAATGGGTTAGTCCCATGGTCGTGCAAGAAAAGAAAACCAAAGGAGACATCAGGATCTGTGTCGACTTGCATAAAATCAACGATGCATCACTTCATGATCCATTTCCGACACCCTTCACTGATGAAGTGTTAGACAACGTGGGAGGAAAGGAGGTCTACTCCTTCACTGATGGCTTTTCGGGTTATCACCAGATCAGAATCCATCTAGAAGATCGATCTAAGACCACTTTTGCGACAGAATGGGGCTCATTCCAGTATACGGTAATGCCCTTTGGTCTTAAGAATGCACCAACTATCTTTTCTAGAGTAGTAGTTGCTGTATTTAAAGAATACATCCACAAATTCTTAGAGGTTTATTTTGACGATTGGATTGTATTTGGATTAATCGACAAGCACATAGGAGATTTAAGATTAATGTTAGAGAAATGTAGACAGTACCAGATTTATCTGAACTTGAAAAAATGTATATTCTGTGCGCCATTTGGTATTTTGTTGGGTCACATTGTTTGCAGACAAGGCTTGATGGTAGATCCCACAAAGATTGCCATCATTGTAAATCTTCCAACACCCAACTCAGTCAAGCAGCTAAGGACAGTACTTGGTCATACCGGGTACTATAGAAAATTTATCAAAGGTCATGCAAAGATCACAGCACCTATGGAAAAGCTGTTAAAGAAAGATGTAAAATTCCTATGGAATGATGAATGCCAGAAAAGTCTAGACACACTTAAAGAGAAGATGGTTACAACACCCATCTTAGTATTCCCAGACTGGACCAAGCCATTTCATGTACACGTGGATGCATCTGGCATCGCACTGGGGATCGTCTTAACACATCCAGGAGAAGGAGGTATCGATCACCCTATCGCATACTCAAGCAGAAAACTATCCACCGCAGAAAAGAACTACACCACTACAGAAAGAGAAGGATTAGCCATGGTGTATGCTCTGCAGAAATTCAGGCACTACCTGCTAGGTGCCTCATTCAAGATGTTTACTGACCATTCTGCTTTGAAGTACTTGGTCAATAAGCCAGTGTTAGGGGGACGAATCTGCAGATGGTTACTCCTATTTCAGGAGTATGATTTTGAAATTATTGTCAAACCAGGGAAATGAACTGGTGTGAGATACATCATCACAGGAACATAATACCTCACCAAATGGGAGGAGGCTAAAGCAGTAAGAAATTGTGATGCTACTACAGCTGCATAGTTCCTCTTTGAGAACATCATCAGTAGATTTGGATGTCTAGTAATTTTGATGAGCGATCAAGGCACCCATTTCTTGAACCACACTATTGAGGCCTTGAAAGAGGAATTCCAGATACAGCACCATAAGAGCACTCCCTACCACCATCAAGCTAATGGTACGGTGGAGGCCTTTAACAAGATTCTAGAAAATGCTCTTACTAAGATCTGCAACAGCCAAAGAAACGATTGGGACCTCAGAGTTAACGATGTGTTATGGGCTTATAGGACGACATGCAAGAAACTTACAGGACATACACCTTTCAACTTGGTGTATGGACAAGAGGCTATTATGCCTATGGAGTATATTATGCCCAGTTTAAGAATTTCTTAGATCACCGGGATGATAGACACAGACACGACAAATGAAAGGCTAGCGCAGCTGCTTTCCTTATAGGAAGATAGGTTCATCACAGGATTCCATCAGAAAGTGCAGAAGGCACGAGAGAAAGCTTGGCATGACAGACATGTCAAGAACAATATTTTTCAGATAGGAGACCTAGTCCTCCTCTACGACAGTAAGTTTGCGAAGTTTCCAGGAAAATTCAAGATGCATTGGTTGGGGCCATACCAAATTCAGCAAGTTACAGATGGAGGAGCCATTCAGCTCAACAAACTGAACGAGGAGCTTCTTCCCACTTTTATTAATGGCAGTAGGATTAAGCTTTACAGTGCTAGCCACTCCATGACATAGCCTTAACTCAGACAGTTATGGGAGTGCAGATGTCTAGTGTAGTTGAAAGGAGGCATCGCACCGGTAGTTAGTCTACACCGGTAGGTAAAAAGTAGTCGCATGAGGAGAGTTTTTCCGAGAAAAAAAATAAAAAATTTGTTAAGTTTATTTTACACAGGTGATGCGGTGTGACATCGCGGCAAGGCGATGACTCCCCGTGACACGTATCTAGTTTTGAAAAAGGACAAAGGGCCAGTCAATTCACCTTCTAACAGGTAGTTAATGAAGAAATGATCGGTATACCTTACCGTAGATTTGGCAACAGCATAATAAATTTTCCAGATTTAGTAAATCTTCGACGAGACCGGCGCCTACACACAGGGTTCGAGGGAAATTTGATCGGATTTCAGCATTTAATGAGGATTGAAATGACGGGTGTGGTCTCATCCGTGTAATTAATAACACCAACGGGTTCAGCCTAGATGACCATTGCGTCTGGGATTATAGCCTTCAGCATAAAAGAAGAGATCATTCATTCAGGACGGTTACTTTTGCAAGATCCGAGAGCTATAGAGTAAGTTGCATATTTTTCTCTGTGCAGAGATAATTTCATTATAGAGTGCTGTGATTTCCCTATTTCACAGCCATTGCCAATCTAGAGTATTGCACCGATTGGGTTTTGTCCGAGGAAGAACCTTTAGAAGACATTGTGAGACAATTCAAGCGTGGAGGCCTTGTGTCTGCTATGGCGACACCACCTAAGAGTATGAAACCAAGTTCATCACAGGCCGGACAGCTACCAAGGATGAAGAGTCAAGCGCGGTATGTAGAAGATGTCATCAAAGGATTAGCTGCAGAGAAGCAGAAAAATGAGCCGATCACTGAAGATAAGAAAGCAGAATAGAAGAATAATGAGAAGAAATCTCCATCCATGAAGAAAGTAAAAATGAAAAAAAGAAGGCAACGTGAGAAGGAAGATGACCTATCTCATCAGCTAAGAGAAGAACAAGAGGTTCCAAAGGTCAAGAATGAAAATATGTGGAACCCAAGCAGCATGAATACCCAGAACGAGTTGCTGAGAAGAAAAGTGAAGGGTAAAACAAACCGAACAAGCAGAACTTCAAGATGCAGACAAAGGCTTGTTCTTGGAATGAAATTCCCGGTTTGTATACCTTTCGCATAAGAAGGCTCTGGACTGAATGAAATGTTTAAGAAGGCTGGAGGATACATATTTTCCTTGTGATAAAAGTTCTAACCCAGATAAAGAGGAAAGGATATCTGTGGAAGACTTCTCAAAACCTCAAGATCCTTAAAGGTCTCGCAAGCGACGAAGAGAGAGATCATGACAAAAAGGGAAGGAAAGATCAGAGAGACCAACGAACTAAGTTACAGAAACGATGCAAAATGAAGTCGCAGGACTTCGGGACAAATTTAAACGGACTTCGTAGGAAGCCAAGGAGAAGCCATACCAGGAGAAGCCTGCTATTAGTGGCTCGAGGACGAGCCACAAGTAAGTTTTAGGGGACTGTTGGAGTAGGGTCCCGCAGCTACAAGAGAAGCTACCATTTTGGCGGATAGATAGTTTTGGCAAAGATATAAGAGATAAGGTAAAGATACAACACCATAGCACGTTTCTAGCTGCAGATCAGAGCCAGAAACTGTGACTATCGAGACAGAGAAGTCAAAGAAGATGACAGTACTTAAGCAGCTGAGAAGAGAGAGATCACCCACTGCAGTCAAGGCAGTGACCGAGAAGAGAGATCTCACCCACTGCATTCAAGGTAGCGACCGAGAAGAGAGAGCTCACCCACTGCATTCAAGGCAGCGACAGAAGATAGGAGGGCTCAGCTACCCTCATAAAGGAAAAAGGGCAACGAGGCCAAGGAATTGAAGACAAAGGACAGAAAGGGAAGCAACGCCCAGTACCCATGGCCAGGGCCGTGAAGCATGGAAGACTGCAGAGAGCTATGGTGTGACAGAAAGAGGCATATCGAGTACAGATAGACCGACTATCACTAGTTAGGGTTTTGGGTTACTGTTGGGACAGGACCACAGTGTTGTAATGGCGAGACCTTCGGGCTGCCTATAAAGGGATGTATTTTGTATTGTAAAAGGTTAGCTAGTCAGATGTAAACTGTATTGTAAAAGGTTAGCCAGTCGGATAACCTGTAGTGAGTAGTCTGTTAGCTCACAGTTACCTTGTATTGTAATAGAGTTGAGCTCTGGTTCTGTATTGAGTCTATAGTATCTTACTGTAACCAGCGGCTGGCTCATAGAGCTTGTATGAACAATCTGCAGGGATTGACAGAGAGAGAGAGAGAGAGAATATTGTAAGAAGGCAATATAGAGGAAGAGAAGAGATCTAGGAGAGAAGGGCTCCCAACAGAGAGTGTGGAGTTACCCAGAAGATCTCTAGTTGCACATCAGGTTGCAGCAGAACTATGTACTCTCTCAAGATATAATAAAAACAGTTCTATGGATGTAGCTTCTACCCTGGAAGTGAACCACGTAAAACCAGTGTGTTATGTGATTATTTCATGTGATTGTGCTTTACTCAGTTGATACCTGTTATTTGTTACATGATTGTTGTATATCAGTTAGTAAATGTCTGTATGTCTCATTCAGTTACAGCATTATAGAAGGTTAAATATGGATTTACATGTATCAGATGTCTGCACATAAGTTTATCACTACCTATTTCACACAGTAATAAGTCATTCTGTTAGAGTGTTTCAAGTATACTTACTCAAACAGTTAAGTATAGTTGAGGAAGATTGGGTTGAACTGTGGAAGTTCACATCGGAGTGTTTAATACCTTGTTGAAGGTTAGCCAAGTCATTCCACCTAGTGCGATAGCCTTTGGACCATGAGGGTCACAGTAGGCCGTACTATAGTGGACACTACGTTGACAGTAGACGATACCGCAACGTCAGAGGAGCTACGGTGTGAGATAGCACAGATCACAGGTTACGAGGAAGAGAGAGTTGCGCATCACCAGAGTAGTTTCGATGTGATAGGAGTCCTTCCCCTGTCAGAACCCGCGAGGAAGAGAGATTGCTCGTCATGGAGAGAGACCTCGCTGGCTAAGAAGAGCCGCGAGACCCCAGGATGTTACAGAACCTGGTCGAAGACACTTGAGTCTTTGTCCAACCCATTAGAATCACTTCGGGTGAGACTTCAGGCCACTCTGTGGTCTGTCGCCGAAAGGGCCAGTGAGCTAGGGGTGTTGTTGGTACATTACAGTAAACCCGGGTCTGCCCATAGAACCAACAACTGTGCTAATGAAGTAGCCAACTAGTTTCCTCACCTGAACAAATACACAATGGATACCATTGTTTCTAAAGGAAGGAGTAATGATCCAAATAGTAGTTGGAAGATTTTCAAGCTTTGAAAAAGTCTCGCACTTCGACTGGTTCACCTCGAGAGGTCCGCCTCGACAGATTCTCCTTGACAAGTTCACCTCGAAAGGTCCGCCTCGATAGTTGAACTTATGAACCATTATAAATTCTTTGTAACTGAACATAATAGGTAGTCACCCAAGTGTCTCAACATCCTATATAAACATGTACACTAATGTAATATACAACAATTATGGTTCCTCCATATTTCATGGAGAAGAAGTAATAAATTGGTTCGAATTCTTGCATTTTATCTATTGGTATACTTTTTGTCGACCTAAGTGTATTTCCTGATTTTATGGTTCTTTTTATATGTTTCCTCCATAATAGATATCGAATCATTTAGTCGACTGTTGTCCCTAGAGTGCACCTGGGCACAACCTAGATCAGACGCAAAATGGAATCCACCCCCCAATCGATGATACAATGTGTCACTGATAATAAGTTAGTTCTTAGAATTATATTGATGCATGCATCATTGTTTGTCTTTTGAGAGGTGAGAGGGAACCTTCAAAGTCTCCATATAGATGATGATATCATCCTATCAAGGGTCAGCAATCAAAATGAGGAAAATATGCTCATCCACGAACAATTCCTCATGAACCATGTCCTCCTCCAGACTAGGGATGTCAGATATTAGTTCAACAAATATCAATGAATTCTTTGACTTCACCAAAATGAACTTGAGGTCAAAATATTGCAAGATGACAATCCATTTATTATAGTTCCCCCCAATCATTCATCTGGTCAATACAAACTGAAATGGATTGATGTGAGCTACAGCGGTAGTCTGACAATGCAGGATATAATGTCGCAACCACTAGACTGCATGAAGAGTCGCTAAGGAAAACTTCTCGACATGACTATATCTAATTTCAGCATCAATGATATTCTGGATAATATAATAGATAACATGCTCCCGGAGCTCATCATCTGCTTGGACCAGAACCATACTAATCATCTCTTGAGACACGACCACATATAATAAGATATCATGACTATAGTCAGGTTGATTAAGCATGGAATTCATTGCCAAGAATTTCTTAAGGGCATCGAAGGACTCCTGGGATCTCTCATCCCATATTAATGGAGTACCCTTCTTCAGAAATCGCATAAACCCCTTGGTCAAATTGGCATAATTGACAACAAATCGACGTAAGAAATTTCCCATCCCTTGGAGATTCTGAAGATGTAGAATTGTGTGAAGGGGAGACAAGCAAAGTATTGCCTCAACCTTCAATGGATTGACCCTAATCACATCCTTCGATATAATGAATCCCAACAAATGACCCACTTTAAGACAAAGGATGCACTTTTGAGGACATAACCGAATTTTTTATCGGCGACATCTTTCAAAAACCAAGCGCAAATAATCCACATTGTCCACTCTCAACTGAGAGTGAGAAGCTAAGTCATCCAAATAAACTTCAATAATACGCTTGAGTTTGTGGAAAGAAAAATTCATAGCCCGTTGAAAAGTGGCTCCGGTGTTTTTAAGGCCGAAAGGAATTTTTCGGTATGAAAAGGTACCCCAAGGAAAAATAAATGAAGTCTTATGTTGGTCCTTAGGTTTATTCTATATCTAGTTATACCCTAAAAATCCATCTATGAATGAGAAAACTTTGATCCCCGCACACTCATCTAAAATTTGGTCAATGAATGGTGTAGGGAAATTATCTTTCGGACAAGCTCGATTACGGCCTTGAAAATCGATGCACAACTAGATGGTTCTCTGCTTCATATCTATTGAAACAGGATTGGACACCCATTAAGTTAAGGGGACTGGACAGATGAAACCAAATTTGAGCATCTTCTCTATCTCAGCCTTAATGGCGGGCACTTTGTAAGAATTATTGCACGTAAGTGCTGTGGAACATGTTTAGCATTGGGATATGTTTTGATATCATGTTCAACAACACAAGGTTCAATTCTTAGCATCTCTTCATATGACCAAGCAAAGACGTCACAAAATTCTCTAAAAATATTAGTGTATCTCGTGACTTCATCAGGTGAGGAGTCTGCACCGATGTACACATTCTCAATTTTCCAAGTATATGAGAGATGTTGGTTGGAATCGTAGGAGATAAGTTCACCATGTTCCCTTAGTCATATATACCATGAGTATCGAATGGGACCATAGGTTGACCAACACTCTCGCTTAAGGTCATCCTAAATTCCTCTTTCTCGACTTGTTCAAGCTCTGGGAAAAAGTAAGATCGATGATTCAACTCCTACCAACCTTGTTCTGGACCATTTATGGGCTCAATAATCACTTCATCTAAAGAAAAAATATCATCGAGGCAATCCTGTGAGTTGAATATGCAACATCCCAAGCAGGAAAAGCAAGAAGATCTTGCTCCTCCATCTGTGAAGAGGAAGGAACAGGGTCTGTTAACCCAAAAAATCCCTCACTTAGCTCTCCATGGCCTACACCACCCAAGGACACCATTTCATGACCCTCATATCACTCCATTAGACCCCCACACCCTCAAAATGGCTTAAGAATGAAGAAAAGGGCTTTAAAACCCCAAAAAGGAGCCTAAAATACTCTCCTAGGAGCTAAAGCCCCCCAAAATGGGCTAAAACCATAAAAGGAGCTAAGGTTAGGGTGGAAGGGGCTAAAATACCAAAAAAGGGGCTAAATCCCTAACCAAGGGCTTAAAACCCTAAAAGTCCCCAAAAAAGATATAAAAGGAGGGTGGGGGGTCACTCTCAAAACACACCTCTCTTACATACGGTTATGCTGCCCATTGATGCCTTGAGACACCTTTTCCTCTAAAGCCACCCACATCCCTCTCTCTTCCACTCATTTCCCCCATTGAGCCATAGCTCCTCTTCCATTGCTGAGTGAGATAGGTAGGTTCTTCCTTCCAGCCAGGGCATTTTGGCCCATTTCACCAAAGGAGGTATAATCTTGTTGTTTTTCATGCATTTTTATAGCTTAGTTGTTTTATAACCCTTGTTTATTTGCAGGTTTGTTTATTAACATGTTTTGCGGGTTTGTTTTTGCTTCATAGTCGTTTATAGGTTGCCAAGGCGAATCCCTAACAGTGTTTGCAGAGGGGATCACAGCCACTATTTTCTTTCTTTCTTTTCTTTCTGTTTATTTTGATTTCTTTCTACATTTTCCATCCAGGAACCTATCCTTCCGTCCTATATATGGAAGGTAGCCATTCCTGCCCTGTAGCAAGGGAGAAATATTTACTATAGGGTCTATAGTAGGATCAAGTGCATCTTGATATGTAACCTTTGCTACAGATAACAACATTCTTGTCCTAGTAGGTCTAACTATTAAAGAAATGTAACTTCGAAATATATTCTATTGTAATTTTATTGTATTCCTCCAAATATGTTATTCATCCATTCGGAGATTTCCTTAATATAATTGGTCATGTAAAAGTCATGAAATAAAACCTCTGTTGTAATTTGGGGCAATAGTACCCACAAAAGTAATATATAAAATTTATTTTGAGTCTTCCTAGGTGGGTCGGCCCTAATTAGAGAACATGCCCAACCTATTTAGTTAGTTGAGTCACTCACTTAATAAATATAAATAGGTGAGGCACCTCTCTCATTCACACACACCTTACACTCAAGCATTGTGCAAGAGAGAGAGATTATATTGTGGAAGAGGATCAACTATTCTTGTTTCTAGGGTTTTACACTATACTTGGTTGAATTCTATATAGATGAATTATTGCTTGGTTTTCTCCCCCATGAGGGTTTCCTAGGATAAATCGCAGTGTTCTTTTGTGTTGATGTGATTATCTTTCTTTCTGTGATCCTTTGCTTATGGTTATGATGTTATGATACTAAATATTTTAGATCTTGTATAACCATTAAAATCATAACATGGTATCAGAGCCACCTTGAAATAAGTCTTTGTGCAACAGAAACACTGCTACAACTTCAGGTACCAAAGATTAGGGTTTCATGCTTGAAAAACCCTAGAAGGAAAAATCTAGTCATCTTGGAATTTTCACTATAACTAAAGTTTGGTGAATTATAGGTATTTGAAAATTTTACAGGAAAAATATGAAATATTTATTTACCTTGTGTGCGAGTCTTACCCTCATATTCTCTATAATTTAGGAGATATGGTCCCTGCAAGTCAAGGTTCCAACCTCCTCCAGAATACAGTCATAAACAAGTGACCTAGGGATAATTTCTCTATCTCGGGATAGGAAGGTCCAAATGAAATTTAGAAATATTTTTCATATAGTGCACGGAATGTAGTTTCTAAGGTCCAATTTTGAGACCCCGAAGGTGAAACAGTGACACGTGGATGTTTGTACAAGTTCGTTATGGTGAATAGTCCACAAAAAAATCACCTTGGGAAACTTTGCATAAGTCTCACTTGGTGAATCCAATTCTGCTATAAATTATGGGTTTGGAAATAATACATATCAGGATACCTTAGTATGGATTTGTAGACCTTAAGGAGCAGGAATTTCAGAGATATAGTAGAATCAAGGTCAAATAATTATGTAGAAGAAACTGGGGAAAACTAGGGCTTTATGTTACGGGAACTTCCCTCCATTGATCAGTTGAAAAAGGAATACTATCAAACTTTCCCTAGGAGGTTGAATCTTTCTATGTAATAAGTTTGTCATTTTGTGGATTCTCAAATTTTGACCTAACACTACCGTCGAGGAAAACTAGGGAATAGCTATAAAGTTGCATAAAGTTGAAGCGATTTCATTGGTAAATTCTATCCTCTCTATTTCCATTTGAGCTTCTCATTTTTATCATGATGAAAAACAGTACCAAGATTGAGGAAAAAGAGTCGAGAAATTATAAGAATGGAATTATAGAGTACTTGTAATACTTGGAGAAGCATGACATGGATAGCTATGTCAAAGAAGAAGTTGCATATCTAGAAGGAGATGAAGTCAAAGAAAAACACAAGAAGGACCTAGTCAAAACAAAGATGAGTATTTTCGTCTCCATTGGATATCACATATACCATCCTTGAAGAATCCCAAGGATATGTTTGATGTAATGAATAGCTTATACAAATATGACCTTGAGAACTCAACTCAGGGATGTGAATATGCAAATGTTAGAAAATATTCAATGTTACTTCACAAGGAGATCTCAACTTAAGGAGTAATTAGAAACCATTGGAGACAATTCCAAAGAGGCAGACGCATACATTACAACCTTGAATGGTATTTCAAGCTTAGTCAAGGGATTTTTTCTTGAAGGAAGATCACCTATGGAGGAATGCACATAATAAGAATCTTGATTGATGGAAAAAGAAGAAGAGATGGACAGATATGACAATCAATCCCTAACAACTCATGCCAAGAAGAGAAAGAACAAGAAGGAAGAACATTCACACAAAGAATAAAAGGACACTTTGCAAAAGAATGTCCCAAGAAGGAAGAATGGAAGGATGATATGATCAAGAAGTACCATTCGACCATACATAATGATGTTTGGATATGAATTCGAGACATGAAGGGAAACTTTGTAAAGTCTTCCAAGTAGATCTACAAAATCAACCATACAACAAATCGAAGTATCAAAAGATATAAAGCAAGGTTCATGGTTTCTATCATAAAGAGAGAGTCAATTATGGCAAGACACTGCTCTAGGGAATAGACACACCTCTTCATTGGTGGATATTACACTAGATAGTTGGTGTAAGTAGAAGAATCTATCGAGAAACCTACAGGGTTTGGGACTTTACAGAGAACCACCTATGCACGAAAGGATTTGTACAAGCTTAGTATGCACCCATGGGATAACAAATACAGTTACATGAGGATATTTAGGATCAACTAGAGTGATGGAGATCCCAATATTTACTACAAGGTTGAATATAGAAGCCTACAAAGGACAGGAATATCATAGATGGGTGCAAGAGAAAACTTGCAACAAATTTTGAGATGGAGTATCTTGATATCCAGTGACCTTGACAGGTGACAGATGGATACAAACAATATTAGTAGCAGAGGAGGCTACATGTCACTCCAATGTCTTGATGAAGAGACCAGCGTAGATCCAAATCCTAGGCTCTATCAAGCGCCGAGAGGGATCAAATCTCTCTACGTGCAAACCTCTTCTTAGGTATTACACTCAGTGATCTATCAACTTTGGTGTGTCCTATATATACCATTGATTTGATTCAAACCAAAAGACACATCTTTTTATTTAAGGTTAACATATAATATATTTATTATTAATATTTAATATTATTTATGGCCAACATATAATATTTAATATTATTTTTTATTTTGTTAGGAACAAACATTACAACATCTCCCCATAAATGGTTTTAAAACCATATGCAAGGCCCTCCTAAAACCATGGGTTGTTTAGGAGGCCTTTCACATGGTCTTAAAACCATTTGCAAGGCCCTCCTAAACCATGTAGAATAAAACCATGGGTTTTTTTAGGAGGCCTTGCACATGGTTTTAAAACCATATGCAAGGCCCTCCTAAACCATGTAGAATAAAACCATGGGTTTTTTTAGGAGGCCTTGCACATGGTTTTAAAACCATGTGCCCGGTCCTCCTAAACCATAAACAATAAAACCATGGGTTGTTTAAAATGCTAACATTCTTTTGCAAATAATTCAATTTTTATTTTTTATTATTTTGTTAGGTAGGAACATTACATCTCCCCCATATTGTGTTTTTTTATGATCCACATTTTTTTTGGGATAATTAAATTTTTACTTTTTTATTGTTTTGTTATTTTTTACTTTTTTATTGTTTTGTTATTTTTTACTTTTTTATTGTTTTGTTAGGTAGGAAGATTACAACATCTCCCCCATATTAAGTTGTTTTTCTGGACGACATTTATTTTGTTTTATAATTAAAAAATCTATTTTTTTATTAATAAAAATAACATTACGTAACGTTATGTATCGTTACGTAACGTTATGTAATGTTACGTAACGTTACAAGATCTCCCCCATACTAGGCTGTAGAGAGACTCTCGGCTCAAATATAAGATGTAGAGGGTGGATGGTGCTCCACCTCATAGGGAATGACTACGGTAGATCTCCAAGTTCAAGAATCTTGACATGATTCTTGGCAGGGATGATTTTAAGGAACCATACTTATTTAAAAGTGTATAAATGTTGGCGAATATTACCAATTCTTAAAATGCCAACTATAAAATGGTTGGTGATATTTTTCAAAAAATATTTTAATTTCCAAGGATTTTATATCGTTTATATAATAATTTGACGATTTTTAGGGTGAAAAAATTTTACCCCATCAAAATTGGGTGAAACAAGGCTTCAAAAAATGCAAAATGGCGAATCTTTTTTGGGAGAAAAACATAAAAAAATTAGCCCACTGGGCTAAAATTTTCCCCTAAAATTATCCTTGATTCTTGGGATTATAGGAATGATGAAATCTAGAGGATATTTTCCTTATCCAAGAAAAATATGAAGAGAAAATGGTGTGGTACCTAAAGGGTATAATTGAGTATGGTCTCATATATGCAAGAGACAAGAGAATATTCCTACAGATATATGATGACCTTGATTGGGTTGGAAGTGGTACAAAAATAAACATCACTCTAACATGTTGCAGAAAGTAGACCAGTGTTTCTCTTAGTCCAATCAAGGATGAATATATTGGATATGAGAAGAAATAAAGGGAAGATTCCTCAAGTGATGAGGAATATGACGCAAAATAATTATACCAATAAATATGAATATCATACTCTTATCCACTTCATCATTGGATAAGAAGGGATGCATTGGTAGGACACACAAATTCAACACCAATACATAGTTCTATGTGATCTGTGGTGTAAGAAGACTTGCTCGGTATTTTCACTTATGAGCAAGATAGGAATAGGTCCTCACAATCAGACGATGAAGTTGAACACATTGGCAGAGACTCCAGTAATTTAAGAAGACAGAGATCAAGATGGATTCTACCAAAAAAACAAAGATAAGTACTTGAATTTCCATTTCCTATATATCTAGTTGTTCAGTTGTGTACATAGATATGTTTCTAGATTTAGGAAATGTATTATGCATATTAGAATATTTGTAGTTTATTACTAATATGTAGGTGATGGGTAAGTCGCTTATGTTGTTGTACAAAATTCCATTGCTACTTATCTAGAATGAAACCTCCTTTCTGACATATGTCTTGGAAAGATGGAAGACATCTAGAAAGTTACCATATGTATAGGAGATATAGATGATTGTCGCATTAGCGGAAATAGTTGCATGATTATATGAGATATACCTTTATGACATAAGATTTTTTATTTCTATTCTATGAAATATTTTCAATCATACAACTGTATATGACTTGTAGGAAGGATTGTATGCAATCACTTACAAGAGAATAGATCATGAAGTTGCAAATGTACAACAGAAAAATGATAAAGAACAAGTTGCATAAGGGAGCTTTAAAGATCAAGTATGTTCCTATAGAGGAACATGTGGAAGATGTGTTGACTAATCCTCTATCTCATGTAAAGTTTGAATACTTTCGAGACAATCTTGGCGTAGTTCGAAAGGACCTCCCTCGAAAGAGGGAGTGAAGAAGATGGTAGAAGGATGCAGTGGTGTGGTAGCTCATCCTACGGTAGGGTATGTCTGACTAGGATTGTTGACCCGAAAGGGTTAGTAAGTCAGACGAGTCATGTTGATACTAGGGAGATTAGTATTTCTGGTTAGGCTTGTTTGACCCAAAAGGGTTAGTAAGACAAATAAGGCTTGTTGGTCCCTAGGAAAATCCATCTGTTTGAATAGGCAACTTGTCGGCCCGAAAGGGTTACTAAGTAAGAAAAAATGCCCAGATGGATTTACCAGAGAACCCACCAAGGTTCTACTTCATATGGTTAAGAGGGAAAGAAGTGGTTTCAGAATGTTTGGCTAGAATTGTTGACCCGAAAGGGTTAGTAAGACATACAAGGCTTGTTTGCTCCCCAGGGAGATCAATATGTCTGAATAGGCTTGTCATCCCGAAAGGGTTAGTAATTCAGACAAGATGTTGATGTAGTGGTTTCAATATATCCATACTAATGTTGATGTGACAAGTTCATTATTTTCATACTGATGTTGATCGAAATTTTAGTATTTTCATATTGACATTGATGTGGAAATTAGTTCAGTATTTTCATATTGATGTTGATGTGGAAAGTTCAATATTTTCATACTAATGTTGTTGTGGCAGGTTCAGTATTTTCATACTAATGTTATTGTCATGTTGATGAGAAAATTACAATATTGCTATACTGATGATGATGATATTGTTTCAACATTTCTATATTGATGATGATGATCTTCCAGTATTTATATATTGATGATGATAATATTGTTCTATCATTTTTATGTTGATGATGATGATTGTAGTAGGGATTTCGCCCTAGCTACGAGCAGGAATGGCTACTTTCCGTCTATAGGACGGAAGGGTAGGGTTCCTATGGGTGGAAGAAAAATCCTGCAAGGAAATGTTAGCTCTGAGCCATGGAAACCCTACAAGAAACTGTTAGAAAAATGGGAAATGGCTACAACCAATCAGAGGAGAACCTGCAGCAAACCATGAGCAAATAAACAAGATCTAGAAAACTAAACTACAAACAAAAACATAATGGTTATACCTTCAGCCTTTGTGGAAATGGGCCACCATTCCCTAGCTTTGGAAGCACCTCTCTATGGAATGGGGTTTTGGCTTATGGAGCTGTGGAGGAGAGGGGTGAATGGATTGAGAGGAAAGGGTGTCAAGGCACTCGCATGGGAAACATAACGATAGGGAGAGAAGGAGTGTTTTGAGAGTGACCCCCACCCCTCTATTTATAGTTTTTCTTTGAGATTTTAGGGTTTTAAGCCCTTGGTTAGGGATTTAGCCCCTTTTTTGGGCTTTAAGTCCCTTTCGCCCAATTCTTAGCTCCTTTGGGGATTTTAAGCTCCTTTGAGGGGTTTTAGCCCCTTTTTGGAGGTTTTATCCCCTATGAGAGATATTTTGGCTCTTTTTAGGGGTTTTTCATCCCTTTTCATGTTTTTGAGCCTTTGCAAGGGTGTGGAGGTCAAATGAGGGTAGTGAAATAGATGTCTTTGGGTGGTGTAGGTCATCTAGAGCTCATTGAGGGATTTTTTGGGTTAATAGATTGTCCCCTAATGTGTGAGGGTAGGAGCTCATCGTATGGCCAACAGACATCATAGGATTTTCTGGGGAGAGGTGGTGCTTCCTGGGTTGGGGCATGGTGGCTTTTGGTTTTTGTATTAATATGGTTCCCATCAATGGGTGAGATACAAATAATGTGTGACATGTATATGGATGAGGTGGGCATCCCCATGCTCGTAACGATGTCAAAAGAATAATGTGATCTAAGATCTAAAATGCAAGAGGTGATCATGTACAACTGTTGTTACATAGTGGTTGCCTTAATAAGAGGCTAAATACAATATTGATTTGAAGAAATGCTACATTGGACCCATGGCATTCTCATGGAATGCTATATCTTCATGATTGACGGTATGTTGGATTTGAAGCGGTACATAACTGTAGGGATTCAATGATGGAGAGTCAGAGTCTCTATGGTACAATATGTTGCATCAATCATGAATCTATACCAAAGCACTGCTCTGGGGCTTCTGAACACTGTCTCCAATGCAACCCATAAATCACAAGGGACATGAACCTGCTTGGGTCCCTCAATAGACTCATCAATGTGCTAGAGTCAGGTGACATCCAGAGTCTTCGACCAAATACTGCACGGACCAATACCCTGTATGAATCTTAATGGTGCGATGATGTAGCTGGAGTAGAAAACATGAGAAACAACCATCTCGAGAGGCGCTAAGGACTCCTCTCAAGTGGTCCAAGGAACTCATCAATGAGGTTAATGAAACTAGGATACAGGGATGTCTGGGTCTAACCTCTGGAATACATGTGTTGTCATCGATAGAGGGAGACCTGTAACTGACCAAGGCAATGGTGTTTCCTTGACCAAAAGTGTGAGGGAGATAACCGAAAGATGTGAGACAATCTGAGGACTGACCCATTGAATGGGGGGAGGAATGAAATAGGGGTAGGGGAAGTGTAATGGACTCAAAATTCCTTTGTTCAAAGTATGACGGTAGGGTGAACCAGGTAGAAAATGAAACTGACTCATGGGAAAGGGATCATAGCTATAATACCAGGGATGTAACTGCAGATGGGAAATACTTGGTGGAGGTAGACACTTTTGGAATTGATGGGATCCAAGGAAGACACATCGCAGAATACTTTGAACAAAGGCAACCTAAAGTGAGAATGCTGCCAAACTGTTATATGTGGGGTGGTGTCTAAATACACCATTGTGGTACGATCTCATGGGTTTTTGGTGAGCCCAAGAAGGTAAATGCTCGATGGTGCTTTCAATTTTAGAGAGTCTGAAAGCATGAAGAAGACTCTAGTGGGGTATATTTTTCATTGATAGTCTCCCGTGCCCAAAAAAGGTTAAAAGTGTGCACAGGAGAGCTCACCCATCCCTTGAGGGGGATGGGAGAATTCTTTACCATTGGTAGTCCAATCAGGCCATAAAAGGTTAAACCTATACTGACTAGATGATCATTCATATACTTTTACGAGCATGAACAAAACCAAGTTTGCTCGGTAATATTTTCTTGATGAGAAGGCTGGAAAAGAGCTTAACGACAACCCATGGTGAGAATTTTCATAAAGTTCGGCCACTTTGCTTGAGAAAGCATAAAAGGATGCAGAGGGGAATGGTCTTGGCTTGAATGTGCCAAGGTGGTCCTTTTCATATGGTAGTCTACATGCTTTGTAAAAGGAGATAAATGAGATTATGTAGACACCCTTTCCTATACTTTAACGAGCAGGAAAGGAAGCAGCGACGCTCGGCGATCTTTTCATTCTTTTAGGAGTCAGAAAAGAGCTTAACAAAAACTCTGGTATGGTCAAACGATTGAGGGGGCACTGATGGTGCCCCCATGTTGGGACAATGGACAGTGGTCCAAAGGTCATTCGTGCAGTATGGATGGAGCAGGTGGCTCTTGAACATACTGGTACATGCACGAGATGGATCGCGGCAGAGGAATGCGAGTCAGTGTGGCAGAGGCACGTAGACCAAGGTGGCTCTCGGATAGAGGTCAAGAGAGTCTTGTGTGAGTTATGGTGAATGGACTAGACTACATATGATGCGAGTGCAAGTCCAGAGACAGTTATATGTGAAAGAAATGATCCACCTTCTGGAAAGCGGTCTGGGGACCCGTGTGAGTTGCGGTGGATGGATTAGGCAGTTATATGCTAAAATGCTAAAATGATGTGCCTTCCGGGGAGATGGTCCAGATTCCCGCATGAGTTGCGGTCGGCAGGTGTGATGCAAGTACAGGTCCAAGGAAACTTACATCACAATGTAGTACATAGACTGAGGTAACTATCAGGGGGTGGCCCCAAAAATTACTTGTTAAACATGAGACGATGGTCTCATTAAAAGATAGAGGATAGAATTTTGAAACCAGTGGTGTGAACGACATCCCAGACGGACTCTGTATGGCCCAGTTATGTAAAAAATAAGAAAATAGGTCAAATGGGGCCTATAAATGGGTGGGAACCACTTTGTGAAGTGTCATTGTCATTGTTCATTGCTGAGTTGGAGAGGAGGCCCCCCAAACTGCTTTTGGTGCTTTCTTCTATTTCAACCGGCGATTTCAAGATCCGTGAGTTACAGGTAAGAGTTCTTGCAAAATCCATCTTTTTCAGTGGTTTGGTTTCTAGATTTGATAACCCGGGGACCATCTGTGGGCTTGTTAGGGATTCCACGAGCCAAGTCATGCTTTTCAAGGCTAAAGGAGCAACTGGGTCACTCTTTCTTCCCGAACAGGTGTGACTAGGTCGCACCTGTTGGGCAGAAAGGAGCGACCTGAGATCGCTTCTGTTTGGTTGAGAAGAGCGACTCAGTCACTTCTGTGGGGCTGTTTTGAGCGACCTAGTCGCTCTTTTTGGCCTGACAGGTGAGATTTGGTCCCTGGGTGACTTTTTTACTGAAATATGTGGCTAACAGTTGTCTTATGCTTGTGCAGGATTCCTGAGACTAAGTGGTGTGAGAGAGACTACAAAGACCTTCGGGAGGAGGAATTATGGGACAAGAATGTGTGTGGTGCACTGGCTTGTTGTGGACTGCTGAAGTTCATGCGGATTCCCATGATGGAGAGCTTACATCTAATGCTGCAGAATCTGGTGAGCTTCTGGGATATTGGGGAGGAGGCTTTCATGATCCAAGGATAGCATGTTGAGATTACACTGTTGGATGTGTATTTTTTGACTGGGCTCCCGATGTTGGGAGTCGTTGGCGACTTGGTGCCAGTATTGTCTTATGGGGAGATGCTGGAGGAGATATGTGATAGGAACTGTTATGCTACTGTCTATGTGCGTGGTACACACATCTTGACGTGTGACATTGAGGACTTGTCGACACAGGATGTTGTGACCATGGTGCTACGTGTCTTGGGTTCCACAGGGAACCACAAGATATTGGGAGGGCAGCTACAGATAGTAGCCATGAGGGGCACTTACTATATATGGGCCCAGATGTACCTACTTGCAGTTCAATTTCAGTTGAACCATGCAAGAGCATATGGTGGAGATTTTTGTTTTGGATCCTTCTTATGTGCTTTCTTTTTTGAGAAAGTACCTACTCTACATCCGCATCAGGTAGTGCGGGATAGTGATTCGTGGGAGGTGCAAATGTGTAGATGGTGCCAGATGATGGTGTGAGAGGGTGACGACAGAGTGGGATGCTTCTTTATAGAGGATTTTCTGGCAAAGTGGCAGCATCTCCTAGTGGTTATTGAGGAGTACCTGTATACAGGTATGGACTATCATGGGGACCCTGAGATGCCCCATCCTCCAGGCCATACATGGGGACCAGCTGGTATGTATGTGTGATGTTTTTTTGTGTTCATATTTATACATAGAGTAGTTTTGCTAGCTGATAGTTATGTGATTATACGCATAGAATGGTAGTGTCTTTGTTTGCATGTACAGACATTGGTCCTCGTTTGCCACCAAGTTATCAGAGGTGGGTGGTTGCGATTGCGGAGGCAGCGGTTCCTGCAGGGAACCCTTGTAGGTAGTGGTGAGAGGTGAACACTGTTATGCCGAATTTGCAGCAGCTTGTTGAGGCGATTTTTGATGTAGGCTGGCGGCACTTGGACAATGAGCTGATTGCCTCCATTCACAGTGTGCCTCTAGAGTGGACCTCTCTGATGAGGAGGATAGCGGTGGCTTGTGATTATGTTCATCGGGCGGCGCGAGGGGATGTTCCTCCAAAGGACGATGAGTCCTCTGAGGAAGATGATGACAGCGAGCTAGATGATGAGGATGAGTCTGGGTCGGACTTGCAGCTAGTGGGGCTGCCCCTAGTGCATTGTTGCACTTAGGATTTTTTTTGTATCACGATGTATATTCAGCTAAGAAAACATATGTAGTTTCTCATTTTGTACTGGACATATATTGGACATGCGATTTATATATATATGTATTTTTTACGCACGTGGATGCACTTTTCATGGTTTTATATGTGAGTATTTTTATGATGATGTGAATGATATGCCTATGTGATGTATTTTTAGATGTGTATGCATGGTTATATGTGATGATGCATGATGTTGTTTTTTGTATGTTTCGTATGCGTGATGATGAATGTTCCAATTTAGAATATCATTATCTATTTGATCTGCTACACTATTAAGGTTTTTGGGAACATGTGTGAATGTGATGGATTCAAATGTTCTAACCATCTGTTTAGTGCGCTGGAATTTTCTAAAGAGGCAGGGATCACGTACCCGGTAATAGTTGTTCAACTGGGAGACAAGCAGTTGGGAGGCTAACAAGACATAGAGATGGTAGATGCCCAACTGGAGGGTGGCGGCCAAGAGGCCATTGACACCATCATATTCAGCCTGGTTTTTGGTCACAATGCCCATGCATATTCCATCGATATGGATCAACTCATGCAATGGGGAGTAGATGACCCATGCAGTCGAGGCGAGGTTTGGAGACCATATGCTTGCCCCGTCAACAAATCCAATGTATCGACACGAGGTAGAATTTGTCTGGAGTAATGAAGGAAATAATACATAAGACTCACTTTAAAAAATGTGTAAAACAAAAAAAGACAAGAGTATGTTACAAGCTATACTGCACATCATGTAAATGGGTTATGTTAGTGGGAAAGTGGTTTGGACTTTGAGAGGGTTAGTAGTCATTCCTTTGTGAGATGCAATGAACCCTAGGAGACGGCCCTTTGGGACACAGAATACACACTTGAAAGGGTTCAATTAGATTCTGCACTTGCGACATTGTAGAAAGGCTTTCCACAAGTTGTCCATGCGTTGTGTTTGATTCTGTGACCGAGCAATGATGTTGTCAAGATAGACCAAGATGATGTGGATGAGGTCGTGGAAACAATATGTCATGGCACGCTGGAAGGTGGCTCTAGCATTCTATATACTAAAGGGCATTAATCGATATGTGAATGTGCCCTAGGGGGTTGTGAATGCAGTCTTGTAACGATCTTCTTTCCGGATCTGAATTCTGGAAAAGTCATCCATGAAGGAAAGGACCTCATGTCTGGCGCATGCATCGACGATCTGATCAATGAAGGGTGTTTGGAAGTTGTCTTTGGGACACACCCAATTTAGATCATGGAAATCTATGTAAACATGGACGGTACCCTATTTTTTATTCACAAGAACATGATTTGAAACCCAAGTGGTGTAAGCAATGGGGTAAATGAAGTCGGTTGTGCGCAGCTTCTCAATTTCAGCTTTGACCACAGAAAATTTGGAGGGATGGATTGGTCATTACTTTTGGCATAAGGGGACCACATCAGGCCATGTGTTAATATGATGATCAACAATGGATGGATCCAACCCAGGAATTTTAGTGTAGGACGAGGTGAAGATGTCACGGAATTCTTGGAAGAGCACTTTGGAGGAAGCAACTTCTTCTGAGGAGCAAGATACCCCCAGCATGATTTCCTCAAGAATCTCAGGATTGGTTGAGATGTTGATTTTGATGGTCAGTGATATGTTGGCCATATTCCCTTCTTCAAAGGAATCTAGTGCCGGAATGGGATTTTTGAACCAATCGACTTTCCCATGAATGAAATCCTTTTTCTCAACGAAAAACTAGTCAAACTACAACACAAGTTCTTTGGGGATGAAGAACGAGCAGTGGTGCATGTCATCCCAAGGGTATTCCAGAGAGGTTAAGGCTTCAAGTATCTCCTTGTCATTGCTAAAGAAATGGTGAGACAAATCTGATGGACTGTTGGTGATCGTGAAGATAAGAGGGTCTGTGGAACTGGAAATCATGTAAATGGACATGGTGTCCGAAGAAGGAGGTGGGGGATGGATTTCTTCAATCAGAGTGATATCAGATTCAAGGGAATGTTGTCAAAGTTTAGCTAGGGCCGTTTGAAACTCAAAAAATTCTTGGCAGTGGTGAGAATAATGTCCATAAAATCCGCAAAGGGTGTAAGCATGGTTTGTTCTCAATGACTTGTTTCTCACTATTGGCTTGCTTGGGAGTTCAACCATAGGAATCTTTTCTGTTGTGTCCATGGCATCCAAATGTGCGCGGATCATGGGAATCTTAGGGTAGTTTTGAGTTGCATGGCCATGTTCATTAAACATGGTGCAAAGTAGGATCTATCAGGGTTCAGTTGTTGCTTTCGCATTTTTTCCCTGGCCCTTTTTGGATGAGGCGGTGTGGGTGTGGGTGCAGTGGTTTGTTTTTGAGGGCCGGGTTGAGGATGAGATTCGACCGTAATGGGTTGAACGGGGGTCAACAAAATTTATGGCATCAAAGGTTGGGTTGGTGGATCAAGGTACCACATAGGAATCCCTAATGTGAAGTTGGGTAAGTTTAAGGTAACCATTACTGGCTTACTCATGACACCAGGTGGGGGAAATAGGAAGGGAATTGTGTGGATTGGAGAGGATCCCAAGTAACTCCCTAATGGTTGCATGTGGGGATGGGGTTGTGGTTGCAACTGTGCATAATGCTGCGATTGCGGATGATGTTACGACTACTATTGGAGTTGTGGCTGCGGTTGATGTTTAGGTGCAGAAGTGCTGGATGAGAGCATGCACAAATCCCAAGTCTCATTTGGTGTCGACGGTGGTGACATGAAGGGGAAGGAGGCCGTCATGGTGGTGTCGACAAATAGCCTAGGGCCCACATTCAATAATGGGGAGGCAAGTATGTCATCGACAATGGTGTTGACTGAAGGGATAATGTTGGATGGTACTATTAGCCCTTGCAGATCAATAGTATTGATTGTAGGGATAACATTGGCTAGTGCAGTTAGCCCTTGCAGATCGTGATAAGTTAATTGGTCAACCGTCACTATTTTCCCATCGTGAGGGAACATCATGAGATGGAAAATAGTTGATGCTACGGCTCTCATGGCATACATATAACTTCTTCCGAGGAGAAGGTTATAGTCCAACTGAGCATTGACAACCTCTATGTCAATCGATATTGTTTTCCTGGCTAACGTGATGGGGACATGCGGGCTTTAGTGGGGTGACCATCGTAAGCCCGTAGAGTAGTAGTGGATGGTTGTAGAATTGGGGACCCAAGTTTCTTCCAGACTAAGGTTGACATGACACATGTGGATGCCCCTTCGTCAATGATGCATCGGTGTATGACCAAATTCCGAATGGACACCGGGATTTTGAAAGCAATGGTTGATGGCATCCGTGGTTCTCTGTTCTCTATGTCAAATGTAATAAACTTGGAATCAAAGGGGTCTACAACACCGAGGGTGACTAATAAGTCCTTTCGCTCTATTGGGAAAGTTTTAAGTACCTCAAGAGAGGACATGGTCATAGGTGTTTGGGCCAAGTCATCCACGATGTTGTAGCTCACAGCAGCTCTAGTTGTGACATTGTTGGCAACCCGTCGTATGGGGGGGCATGGGGGAAAAGGGGGTAAGTGAAGAGGTGTATTGGTTGTTTTGGATGTGGATGTCGCTGATGGCTCAGTAGGTTCAGTGTTGGCTCCGTACTAATTTTGGTTGGTCTATAAATTGACCTCTTCGGTTGTCAAGGCTAGCAGGTGGTGAACACCCGTTTCTGCTATTGGAGGTGTAGCTAGGGCAATGGGATTGGGTTGGGGAGCAGACATAGTTGCTACCAATCCTTGGACTGGTAATGGGTTTTGGAGCAACATAGGAGGAGGTCATGGTGGTGTCAGGTTAGGTTGGGTTGGAGTTGCCATATTGGTAGCATGCTGAACCTCATTTTGAATGGTCTGCTTAGCATGACCCATGAAGGGACATCCATGTGTATAGCTCCCTTAGACCTCACATAGTTTGTATGGTTGGTTTGTGCATAATGGAGCGTTGCATCTAGGAGGGTTTTGTTGATGGGGGTTTTGAGTTGGTCGATTCGCCTCGATGTTGTTAGGAGGATTTGGTTGTTGACCACCTCTTTGTGGTTGGTTATTGCTTTGATTCCTGGCTTGGTTGTTTCTAGCTTGCCATTGTTGGTTATTGGGGGCTAGTTGGTTGGGACGGTTTTGCTGTGCAAACACCTATCTCAAAGGTGCTAGAGGAGCTGGGGCGGGGGCTTGAGAAGCTTGCACAGGTGGTGCATAGTAGACTTGGGGGGATGGGGTACCTACAAACATGGGCATCTGCCCCACATATTGTTGTGCTATCTAAGTAGGTGCATGGGTCTTCTACTATGGCACAGTTTGTGCATAAGAGGTCATAGCTCTAGACTGAGACATCATTCTTGCATAGTAAGGAGCTTGGTTTGAGTAGGAAACACTGGGGTGTTGCTTGGTTGCTGTGGCATCGTAGGTGGTTCTGGATGGTGTTGTGGTTGGTGGGAGATAGAACCTATGATACCATCTGTGGCATGGGATGCCCTTGGTGCATCATGGTAGGAGGTTCCTTCATGGGGAGCATCTAGAATGATGGTGTAGAGGTATCTAGAATGTGCGTAAATGAGGTCAAACTGTTGGGCCTTCAAGATAGCCTCTTCCTCTATTTGGGGACATTCAGAGGTGACGTCCTTGGCTATAAGTGGCAGTAATGTTTTAAGAACCAGTCTAGAAATATCCTGTCATCAAGCTTGATCTTGCACAAACTGCGACGTCGCCTCCACTCATGGATGTGGTCGGTGATGTGGGTCGCAATATTTTGGTGGCAAGATAGCAAGATTTCCACTCCTTCATCATATCTGATGGGGAGATGGAAACATTGTAGGAACATAAAGGCCAAGGAGTTGAATTCTGGGTACTTGGCTTGTGGTAGCTCAATGTACCACTTGGCTATAGAACCTATGAGGGTGCGTTGGAACAGTTTGAGTCTGATCGAATCATCTACGATGCTTTTTGATGACCACCATAGGTGAAACGTCATGATATGGTTTTGGGGAAACTCCCTTGCCTTCCCTTCAAACTTAGGGATGTCTGAGGGGAGTTTGGTTGGCATGGGAGGCCAAAAGGTTTGATGACAGATGGGGTCATTGGTTAACCTGGCCAAGTCATGCAGGTTGAGGCATGCCATGAAAGGGAGGTTTGGCCCAAGGTTGATGTGTGACGGATCACCAATGGTGGTGGGGTTTGCAGGAACATGATGTACCTACATGACTGGGGATACTTGTGGCACAGTTGTGGATGAGTCATTACCCCCAGGTATGGTAAATGGGATAATGTGAGTGGAAAGGCCACTGCCCAGAGGTATGACAAGTGGGATATTTTCACTAGTGGGTGCAGGTGGAGGTAGCTGAGTTAGGACAGTCTGCATGGTAGTACTAGGACCACTTGCAAGGGTGTTGGTGGTGGTGTGAGGTATGGACATGGGTCCACTACCAATCACCAAGCCAAAAAGTGGATCTGGTTTTGCGCTAGCCATGGGGCTAGATGGTGCAGTGTGTAAATTTGGCTCAGATTGATATGATTCTGAGTCTGAGTCTGAGGCTGTGTGACCTTCTAACAATGTAGAGGGTCGTCGAGAGTGGTCTTGACTATGTTGGTTCAAGGACCTGAACTATGGTGGATCTCCTCTTAGGCTTGAAGAAGAGCATGGGGGATCAATTTTTTCTAGTTAGTAGATCAAGTGGTGTAATCTGGTAATGACGTTCTGGACCCTGGTTTCAGTGGCTTCCTATTGGCTTTTAGGTGGTCACTCGGCCACCAAGACTGCTAGGAGACAATGCTTAGCTTTTTCCTCATATGAGTGCTAGTCAATTGGTAGGGGTTGTTTCCCATTTTGATTGGCGATTCCTCTCAGTGGCCAACTACTTTGGGGTTTCCGTCGTACTCCTCATAATGAGTTTCAGGGCTGAGCCCAAGTACTTCCCACAGTTAAGGCAGTTAGGGACTTATGTTCTCAAATACTGCAAGTGTTTGGATTAATGTAAATTGATAGATTTTTAATGGTTGGCTCAGCGTCATGAACTGAGTTTGGTTATCTTACTTGGTGTGGTTGTGTGCATGATCTGTGTATGAAAGATTGTCCATTTTTAGATCATTTTATGTTATGGATGCATTTATGGTTTATGAATGCTTCGTAGGTATTTGTGGTTTGTTACATGAATTACAGAATTGGTAAACCTGTTATGAAACCATTGAATTGTGTAACAGAAAACTTGAAACATGCAACTAATGAACCTGAATTATTGTAGCCTTGCTAGGTGACTACCTTACACCTGTATTCCTTTTTGACCAGGAAAGAGTGTTGGGATCTCAACATAATGGGACTAAGCCCATTCGTAGATCATCAGGTCACTCTCTGAGTGCAAGGTCGGTCAACAGGGAGGACGCGAACGCTATGAGGCCCCCTAGGCCTACCACCCCCTCTACCTTCCAAGTCACCCATTTTTAGTGGTCTAAAGAAATCATAGATGAAGTTCCTATTACTATACAAGCTTTACCCTTGATCTTACCCCAGAATACCCCAGAGGGTGATGACTGGGTAGAGGAGGAAGGGTTACACAAGGTGTTAATTTCCAATGTTTTAAATAAAAACTGAAAACTAACTTACCTAAAATAGATTCAAATCCATTAATAACCAGTCAAGTCTATTATTAATTTGCAAAAAAAATGTATGTAGAAGAAATTAGGCTGCTAGACAGTGTCGGCTGAGCTACACTAACAATCCCAACAGCTTAAAAACTGAATTCTGAGAGATAGGTCGCCTGTTTTGGGGCCAATGTAGCGAGGGGATCGCTAATTTTTTCCAAAACCAGGTGAGGGGGTCACTCAGAAACTAAAAATAGGAGCGATATGGCTCCTGAGTGGGAAGTCACTCCTTTTGAGGCTAACTGAGCGACCTGGTCGCTCCTTTTAGCCCAATAAGAGAAATCTGGCCCGTGAAGTTGAAAAATTTGAAATATGAGCAGGGAATGGCCTATAGAAACTTGTGTTGTGGCCGAACTAGCTCGGGTCGGCCTTAAGGAGGCTCGACTGGAACTGTAAATGTAAAAAAACTAAGATCTAAACTAGATTTGACAGAAATTTAAACTAGGTTAACGAAACAAAAATAAAACTAGAAAACTTGAAAAACAACCCATGGATCCTGTGGGGTCAACTTGGTATGGTCACCAAACTGTAGTAGGGATTTCACCCTAGCTACGAGTAGGAAAAACTACCATCCTTCTATAGGATGGAAGGGTAGGGTTCCTGTGGGTGGAAGAAAAATTGTGCAAGGAAATGTTAGCTCTGAGCCATGGAAACCCTGCTAGAAACTGTTAGAAAAATGGGAAATGGCTACAGGAAATCAGAGGAGAACTTCCAAATAAACAAGTTCTAGAAAAATAAACTACAAATAAAAACATAATGGTTATGCCTTCAGCCTTTGTGGAAATGGGCCACCATGCCCTAGCTTTGGAAGCACCTCTCTATGGAATGGGGTTTTGGCTTATGGAACTGTGGGGGAGAGGGGTGAATGGCTTGAGAGGAAAGGGTATCAAGGCACTCACATGGGCAGCATAATGATAGGGAGAGAAGGAGTGTTTTGAGAGTGACCCCCACCCCTCTATTTATAGTTTTTCTTTGAGATTTTAGCATTTTAAGCCCTTGGTTAGGGCTTTAGCCCCTTTTTTGGGATTTAAGCCCCTTTCGCCCAATTCTTAGCTCCTTTGGGGATTTTAAGCTCCTTTGAGGGGTTTTAGTCCCTTTTTGGAGGTTTTAGCCCCTATGAGAGCTATTTTGGCTCTTTTTAGGGGTTTTTGAGCCTTTGCAAGGGTGTGGGGGTCAAATGAGGGTAGTGAAATAGATGTCTTTGGGTAGTGTAGGTCTTGTAGAGCTGATTGATGGATTTTTTGGGTTAACAATGATGATGTTCCAAAATTTCCATGATGATGATACAAATGATGATCTAGCATTTATTGATGATGTTTATTTTGAACTAACATGCTAATGATGTTGTTATTGTATTTACATACTGATGTTGAAAATGATGATGATGTTTTAGAATTCACATACTGATGTTAGAGAATATGATTTAGTATTCACATACTAATGTGGTAGAAGAAGATTCAGTATTCACATACTGATGTTACACAAGAAGGTTCCATATTCACATACTGATGTGGCAGAATAAGATTTAGTATTCGCATACTGTTGTTATAGAAGAATATTAAATATTCATATACTGATGTTACAGAAGAAGATTCAGTATTCACATATTGATCTTACAGAAGAAGCTTCAGTATTTCACATATTGATATTGCAGAAGAAGATTTTGTATCCATACACTGATGTTGCGGAAGAAGACTCAATACTCACATACCGATTTTGTAGAACATGATTCAATATTTACATACCGAGGTTACAAAATATGATATAATATTATCATACTAAGATTGATGATGAATATGCATGATGTTGTTCCAAAAATTCCTATGAAATACAGATATTCACCAGTCACAGTGTACAATTTTGGTGGTGGTTGCTACTGATATAGAATACCTTCCTAGTTAAGAGAGAGTGTTAAAGAAATGTAACTTTAGAAGATATGATATTGTACTTTTATTGTATTCATCCTTTGGATATGTTATTCCTCCATTCAGAGATGTCCTTGATGCAATTAGTCATGTAAAAGTCATGAGGTGAAACCTATGTTGTAAGTTGGGGAAATAGTACCCACCAAAATAATAAATAAAATGTATTTTGAGTCTTCCTAGGTAATTAGTCCCTAATTAGAGAACTTGGTTGACCTAGTTAGTTAGTTGAGTCACTCACCTGATGAATATAAATAGGTGAGGAGCCTCTATCATTCACACACACCTTACACTCAAGCATTGTGCAAGAGAGAGAGAGAGAGTATACTGTAGAAGAGGAGAAACTATTCTTGTTGCTAGGGTTTTACACTGTACTTGGTCAAATTCTATATAGAGGAGGTTTTGTTGGGTTTTCTCCCCCATGAGGGTTTCCCAGTATAAATATTTGTGTTCTTTTGTGTTGTTGTGCTTGTATTTATTTCATTGATCCTTTGCTTATGGTTATGATGTTATGATGCTAAATGTTTTAGATCTTGTATAACCATTAAAATTCTAACACTAAAATATTCGTCCAAAGTGCTCAAAGAAGGAAGAGTCCATGGGTCATCCAAATGCATAGTGAGAAATGGGAATGAACTCATAGGTGATGAATCACTACTAGGGTTAGAGATAATATCTAGAATTAGTGCTGAAATATTAAAAGTTCCCATTGACGACAGATACATTCCAACACCAACATTCTCAGTTTTCGACTAAGAATTATCAATAACTTGGATAGTCAATCCTGATGATGTAGAGGAACTAGAATTATCAAAATACATCTGGTCGATCATCACAATTTGATCCTCGAAATGGAAACATAATATGTGAAATACCGATGATACGAACACTTTCATAGCGTCAATCCAATTCTGACCCAGTAAAAGGTTGTGATCGAGGGGCACATCAACCACCTCAACCTTGGCCAGCACAACTGTCCCTCCCAACTGCACCTGAATAGAAGGAATGATTCCATGCATCCAAAATGATTGTCCATCAAACAAAGTAAACATGGTCATATATTTCGACAATGTGGGTGAGCCAAGGCCTTTCCAACAAGCCATAGACATCACCAAGGCCACAAATACTTCATAAATAATGATATGTTTAATGGTGTTGTTGAGACACTCCACATCGACTAGAAAGGAAACATGGTAAGGAAAGTGAGGATGGGCCTCATGGGTTTTAAATATAACTAGCATGGAGGCATTAGGATCAACTATGCCCAAATCAGACAATAAGGCTCTCCGTTGTGAAGGAAAAGTTTGAAGAACTTCCATAGATGACATCACACAAGGAGCGTGACCCAAATATTGAACAATAGAGTAGTTCTAGGTAACTTAGGTATTGTTGTTGTGTCTTGAACACTTAAGGAATCCCTTAGGTATGTGAGGTATCACTGCAGGCTTATCAATCTACAACACAATTTTAGGCGGCCCAATCTCTTTCCCCGTGTTGGGTTGTGACGAACCATAATATTTCAAGTGAGTCACAACATTAGGGACAGACATCATGTTGATGCAACCATGACGACCTTCAGCTTCCAACAACTTTTGATACCCACTAGAACTAATTCCAGTGTCTGTGGTCCTCAAAGCCATGTTTTGATTATGAGGTAAGGGGTCAGTCAACCTAGTTGGGCTCTGTGTGATGTACTTCGAGGAATCCTCAATACGAGGGAACAAGTAGGTAATATGCTCTCCCTCATAAATATTTCAAGGGAATTTAACCTTCCATTTAGGATTCTTGTCCCCCCCAAAAATTATCAGTATTCTTTTCATCGTTCAGATTCTCCTTCCTATTCCCACCCCATTTATTATTTCTTCCCTTTATTCTATTTCATCCAGGTTGTTGGTTATCCTTGTGATCCGATGACTACACTGAGTGTACATCCACCGACTGGGTGGGAATGGACAAGGAAAAATCTTGTCTGGTCGCAGGCTGATTAATAGACAAAATTTTGCAATTAATGTGTAACCTGGTCTACGACCTTGGCACTAGCGAATCCAACAATACCATCGACATGTGGCCCAGGTTTGAACTTAGGGTCGAATTTTGACTGTGGTGCATTAGGGACAATAACATATAGGAGCTTAGCTTGAGCATAAATCAAATCCAATTACTGAGCTCTAAATATATCGTGTTTCTCATTACATGCTATGGATTTCGAAACATATTTCACGATATAAGGAAATAAATATTTGAGGAAACACTCCAATAAAAAATTGGGTGGAATTTTGGACTTAATGAACCTCCTTCATTGGCGCCACTCTTGAATATGGTCAGAAATATGTGTGGCTTTATCCTACTGAAATGTTGACAAGAGGTTGTTGTCGACATCGTAACGTACCGGTAATTGAAAGTGGCTAAGAATGGTCATGGCTAATTTGTTAAACATTTGATAGGTGCCCCCATGTAGCTCTATATACCATACCATGGCAAGACCCATGAGGGTGCTTTGAAATACCCAAAATTGAACAGATTCATGGTTCAATGAGTTCAAAGAGAGCCAAAGGTGGAAAGTAGTGACATTCTCTCTAGGGTCCTCACCATACTTACCTTCAAACTTCGGAATGTTGGAAGGAAGTTTAGAGGGAACAAACAGCCGCATCGGATCATGAGATACCAGATAGTTGGTCAACTTTGAAAGGTCAGTTAGGTTTAAATTATCCAAAAAGGGAAGCCTAGGTTGTGTCATAGGATTACATGTCCCCTAAAGAGGTTGGTTCAAATACTGTTGATTGTGATAAAGGTCATACCCTTGACTGGTCGGATAATAACCTCCTCCCATATGCCCCATATAAGGGTGCACGAGGATTTGATGGTTAGGTATTCCCTGAGAAGGAGGCACCATATAACCATAATTATAATACTGATAGGTTGGTTTCCCCCAAGAAATATAAGGGGGTATATTGCCTCTGGACATGAAAGCATTGGATGATGGAGGGAAAACATAGTTATATGGAGCACTACTTCCTGAGGAACTGTGTGGGACATAAGGAGGATGTGACATGATAAATTAATTTGAAGGAGAAGTAATGGTGGATGATGGGACATGCAATGTAATGTAAGAAGTGGACCCAACATTCACACACCCACTATCACCCCCAAGGGAGTGAGCCCTATTGTTAAGAATAGATAGAGGGAGATAAAATCCCCCCACAAATGGAGTGGAGGATGCAATATGCTCACTTCCAAATCAATGAGCAAGGAAAGGAGCACTAGTGCCCCCAAGTCCTACACCATATCCCTCGATGATGCCATGTGCTACATATTATATCTTGTAGATCCATATGGAAAACACTATGGACTTCCCTTTAGGCCTCAGAATCACATCCTAGACATCATTCCTCTTGATCAACTAGTACTCTTTGATCATAGTCTCCTTCCCTTTCTTCTTTGCTACTTATTCATTGCTGGAAGGGTCTGCATCAATGATGTCACATAACTAGAGTGTGTCTGAGGCCTCTTACTTTCTTTGGAAGTCTCGACATACTATTATTTATCTTGGATTATATCTTGTGCCCAAGATGGTCTTCATTTGTTGAGGTGGATCTACCTTTCTCTTTATATTCTTCTGAAGTTCTTTCTTCCGCCACGGCGTCTCTGACCCGTGGAGCTTCAGGTTCCTCTTCTATACTGTCATTACTTGTTCTTCGAAATGATATACAAGTCAATTTCAGTTGCATGAATAGAAGCATCTCATAATTTCCAAAACGTATTAATATTGACAAATGTATTTCACATAGTCATGTAACTATCTCATCCAATGCTACAACATTCATCCATATCCCATACACATATAGTAACTTCTAGATGCCTTCTACCCCAATGTTATTAAGAGTGTGTACTACTCCTAATATGTCAGCAAAGAGGTTTCAATCTATATAAGTAGAAATGTAATGCTGTACAACATCATTGACTAATTAACCATCATGTTCAATTATTAGTATAAATGAAAACACACAAACATGCATAAAACATCATATGAATATAAACAAATTCACAACCAAACAATATCATGAAATGACAATTTAACACTTATCTTTGTTTGTTTGGTGGGTAGACTCCTTCTTGATCCTTATGTCTTGGAGTGTTCTACTTCATCATCTTCTTCATTCACAACTGCATCATTTCTTATCCAAATGCTGATATGGATAAGAGGTTCTTCATGAGTAGAATCCTTCTGGATTAGAGTACATATTCCTCATCGCTTGAGGAATCTTATTTGAATTGTGAGAGATTGATCTTCAATTTATCCCATCTTTTCTTCTTGTTTTATGAGCCAATATTCTTCTCATGAGAACTCTTCCCAAAGTCTTTTGAATGTAATCAACTTCCTTCTTGCACACATTCCTTGAATGAATGAATCTCATGATCTTGGGACGCCCTTCAAGGTGGTTATAACAATATCTTCTTCTTCTTCAAATGCTTCATCACAACATCGAACACTTCCTTTGGTGTCTTCAAGGATGACACATGGGGGATGAGATGATCCTTAATAGAATCTACAATAATTCTCTTGGATCTATCCTTATCCTTGTCTCCCTCAGTCTCTTAGAACTTCCGTACTAATATATTGATCCAAGTAATTTTCTTCAAGGATCAGGGAGATCCTATACTTCCATGCTCGGAATTTGTCAGCTTCACCAAGATTATCATCAATTTGGGTGTGATTAGTCATTTTGAAATGAGAACCTCAAATGGAAATAACAAGGATTTAGATCTTATCGATTTGAGGTGTTTGACCTGGTTTTGGTGCTTGTTGATCTAGGGTTTGTTAGAGAAAGCCTGATTTTCCAAACTTGGAATTTCAAAATTCTAATTGGATAGAAAGATGTGTCTCTTCAATTCAAGTTTTCCAATGTACTCCTTTTCTGAAAACAGTGATGGTAAGCTCCTAGGATAGGGAGCCCTAGTTTCTCCAATTTCTTATGCAGAATTGTCTAATATTGGTTCTGATGTATCTATGAAGTTTTGGATCGTTATAGACCAAAAATTCTCATTGATATATCTCAATCTATCTTATTTCCAACCCAATAGGTTAGAGAATAATTAGATCCTCCACTTGGGACTTATGTTGAGTTTCCTAACATGACTATTTTGAGGATTGTTCAGCATATCAAACTTGTAGGGACTTCTACGTGTCACTTTTTGACATTCAGGGTTTGAAACACGGACCACAGAAATTAAAGTATGTTCCCTACCTAAAACATCTTGCGAAATTCCATTTGGACCTTCCTAGCCATAGATATAGAAATTATCCCTAGGTCACATGTTTATGATTGTATTCTGGAGGAGGTTGAAACCCTGATTTGGAGGAATCGTATCTTCTGAAGTATAGCAAATAAGAGGCTAAAACTTTCACACAAGGTACACCGAGATTTCATCTTAGGTTTGTAAAATTTTGGCTCTTGAGCCTTCTCCAATGATCGAGTTATAAAAAATGTTCCAAGATGACTAGATTTAGTCTTCTAGGGTTTTCAAGCATGAAACCCTAATTTCCAATAGCTTCCATTGTAGTTGTATTTTGGCTACACGGTGCCTTCTTTCAGGGTCGCTCTGATACCATGTTATTTTTTCTAAGTTGTTTTACTTAGGATATTTTTATGAAAGAATAAAAAGCACAACAATACATCAAAGAAACATAAGATACACAAGATACAAATATTTTCATCAAGGAAACCATAAAGGATAAAACCCTGCAAACTTCCTCAGAATAGTTTCATCACAAAGATAAGATGAAAAGATGCAATAAATCAAGAACAATTTGTATGCAACAACTCTTTGTCCCTCCTCTTCCTCTCTTTGCTAAAGCACACATGAGAGAGCAAGTGAAGTGTGTAACAAATGAGGAGGGTGCCTGTCTAACTAAATTATTCCATTGAGTTGTTAACTCAACCACCGGTTTGTCCAGATTACTTGTGGGGTCGACCTACCTACTAATACACATAAATACATTTTCCTTTATTTAACCTAGGGACTATCGCCCCAACCTACAACGAAGGGTTTACCCTTGTGACCATACATAATGATGACATCCTGAAAGGAGGAACACACATCTCCGATGGGGGTACACCAATATACAATAGTAATATACATCGAAATATATTCTGAAGTTACAATTAAAAAAACAAATCCTTAATTCAAATTATCTCCCCAAGAGATAATACCTCCATATTTAGAGTGCATGAATATGGAATCTAAATCTAAATCATGAGTATCATAGTTCTTCTCATGCTCTTTTAACTTCCATTACTCATATCAAATCACATTGCCATCTTGCATTAAGACTCCACATAGTTGTTCCAATGATATTGCATCTTTGCATACTTTGTACTCCTTATCTGGATATGGGATTTTTAACATTGCAACACAAGTAGGAAACTCCTTAAAGAGTTTAAAACTATCCTAACACCTCTGGTTCCAAATGAACTTCACACCCTTTTCCTGTAAGCATGTAATAACATTTACAATCTGAGAGAAAGATTTTATGAATCTTCTATAATAACCTACTAATCCCTTAAATGATGTGACCTCTGTCACATTTCTAGGAGTAGACCATTCTTGAAGAGATTTTAAGTTATTAGGGTCAAGTGCTACAACTATTATATTTTATAGAGATATAGTATTATAATATGATAACTAAGATCAATAAAAGAATAACGAAGCACAAAAAAAATGTACACAAGATATTTGATTTGGGAAACCACAAAGGGAGAAAATCCAACAACCTTCTAATAGAGATATAAGTTCAAAAATCAATGTACATCCATATAGTAGTCGCATAAACCCCAATAATTATAAGAGAAACTTCTCCAATGATGGAGAACCCCAAAAAACAATATTCTAGTAGCAGTAGTGAACTTCTTCCTTTCTTGAGTGAACTTGCTTGTTGCTTGATGATGAAAAATGAGAGGATGCACCTTCTATTTATACTTTATGTTTATGACCTTGTAATTTTCCAACTAGGCTAACTTATCTTCTTTTTTAGGAATGAATTGTCTTTTAAAATATTCTTCTTGGGTCGTCTTGTGAGTATGTACCTCACACAACTACTCAATGAACACTCCCTCTTAGCTAGGGAGGCATCATCATTCCAGAAAACATATAGATATCATCAATACATAACTTCTATATAAAAAATATTTATGTCATAACATAGGTCTTTCAACACAATCGTAGTCCATCGAGAAGTCTCATATTGCATCAACTCAACCCATTCCATCAAGGAACATGCAACATCTCATGCATAAGATCAATCCAGTCCATCGAAGATCATGCAACATCTCATGCATCAGCTCAATCTAGTCCATCAGAGAACATGCAACATCTCATGCATCATCTTAGTCTAGTCCATCGAATAAGATGCAACATCTCATGCATCATTTCAATTCATTCCATCAGGAACATGTAATACTTGACAATTGTTTCCATTCCATCGAGGAGTCATCATGCATCATATCAACCCAGTCCATTTGGGAACATGCAACATTTAACAACTCTACCCATTCCATCAGGGAATAAATCATGCATCAACTCAACCTAGTCCATTGAGGAACATGTACCAACCCAATAACTCTACCTCTTCCATCAGGAGTCACTCATGCATCGGCTCAACCCAATCCATCGGGGAACATACACCAACTTAACCATTCCATTGGTGAGTCCATACATATGTACTGGCGCATGTAATTTTGTGCCATCCTCTCCACCCCATGTCACGGTGTCTGAGAGATCTCCTCGCTCCTTCTAGGAGTGATCATGATAATGCACTAAATCTCTCCATATCTTGATGTACGAGATATTTCCCCACTATACGGAGTTTCTGGAAGTATGCATTGGACTCCCTGTACCATCTTACGATGTTCGAGAGATATCCTCACTCCCTCTCAGAGTGATCAGGATAATGCAGTGGCCTATCCATCCCTTCTCAATATGTCTAAGAGATCTCCTCAATATTTTTTAGAGTGATTGAGAGAATGCATTGGTCCTTATGTAATCATCATTCCCTCTTAACAAGGCATGTATTCTCTACCACACCAAGCCGTTCATGAAATTATGAAAACATTATCTTGCGAAGAGGCTTGGTAAGAATATATGCAGTCTGGTTATCTATTGAAACATATTGTAGCTTTGTCTCTCCTCTCTGCACCATGTCATGAATGTAGTGATACTAAATCTTGATATTCTTTGACTTATTGTGGAATACCAGATTCATTGATAGATGTACACAACTCTGGTTGTCATAGTGAATGAATGTTAGCTCTAAAATATTTCCAAACAATCTTGCAAGGAGTTTCTGAAGCCATGTGACATCCCGAGTTGAAACACATACGGAAATATACTCGGTCTCTGTAGCACTGAGTGTTACTGAGGTCTACTTCCTACTGCACCAGGAAATCATGATAGATCCTAGGTTGAAGCAACACCTAGAGGTGCTCTTCCTATCCACAATGCTATTAATGAAAAAAATGGTTCAATTAACTCTACATAGCCTAAACTATATACATACATCATTTCCCTATCATTTTCCCCTCATTTTGAGCTCCACACATATGGTTTAACCTTCTTCTCTCTCAAAAATCTCAAAAAACATTAAAAATGGCCTAAAAACCCATAAAAGGGCTTAAAAACCCATAAAAGGGGTTAAAGACCAAAAAAAGAGCTAAAACACATAATAGGGTCTAAAAACACTACATAGGGTTTGAAACCCTAAATAGGGTTCCAAAACCCTAAAAGAGAGATAAGGCCAAAAAAGCATTATAAAAATAGGGTGGAGGTCCCCATCAACAAGATTCTTATGCCCTTTTTCCATTATTCAAATCAGTGAGTATGTTGAGAACCCAATCTTCTAAAAATACTCACACCATCCAACCATAATTTTATAGCCACACCATTCCCCATCTTGTACGTTGAGGCCTCCTCTGTACCTTTCAACTTATGGAGAGGCGGCCCATATCCAAAGATCAAGGCATGGTGGCCCATTTTCAAGCAAAGGGTATAATTTTCTTGCTTTTATTTTAGGTTTTAGCATAGCCATCGTTATTTTTTTATTGTTACTAATGTTATTTGTTTATTGTAGCTCTTGTTTCCATTTGAACTCTACCATTCTATCCCTTTAACAGAAGGGAGGTGCTTTTGCACGTAGCCAGGGTGAAAACCCGGCTACATTTTTGGTGACCATACTGGTTGATCCCACTAGATCCCTTTTTTGCAGGTAGTTTTGGTATTTTTCTCCATAGTTGTCCCTGGTCGGACCCCCATGAGGCCAATCTGAGTCTGTATGGCACCAGTTCTTATCCTTGTCAGCCATTGTCAGCTCATTTTTTTAATTTTCTCCTGTTCTGGCCCTAGTCGCTGCTTTTGGGCTGAAAAGCGCGACCCAGTCGCTATTTTCGGGCCGAAACCCATGACCTAGGTCGCAACTTCAGCCATGAAAGGCGTGAATTTCCTCCCAGGGCACAATCGCAGCTGGTTTTTGCAATGGGAGTGACCCAGTCACTGTTGTGTGGCATGTTTACATGAATCAATCGCCACTGTCCAATAATTAGAAGCGACCTGTCATTTTTGGAGCCATTTTTCATCTATTTTTTCTGTCTGAACGACCCATTTGCTAATGTTTTACTGTTACATGCAATCTGTTTGTTTCTAAGTTAGGTTTTGAAATTTTAAATTCTATATTTCATTATTAAAAGATGGAAATAAACATTCTTATTTAGCCCCTCCTCCTCTACTCAGTCATCACCCTTCGGGGTCTTCTGAGATAAGACGTGGGGTTGAATAAGATTAGTAATAGGCATCCATTTTTGTTATTGTTATTTTCCATTTAAAACAAGTGACCTTGGAAGCTACGGGGATTGGAAACCGTTGGGGGTTTCATGGCATTCACGTCCTCCTTGTTGAGCACCAAGAATTTGGGGTGTGACCTGTAATATACGGGTGGACTTGTTTCCAATTTGATGAGAGCCCAGTACTCAATCTTGGATTTGAAGGATGCAATAGTCACACTGCTGGTTCGAAAAAATTACAGTCAGCCACCCATTATTACAGTTTGTCTTGCACTTTGTTTTGGTTTATTTTTACCTTTCAAAATCTGTTTTGGTTCAATCCCTTTGCTTGTTCCTTGCAGGGAAACCAATTTGATTTTCTTATTGCATAATTGAAAGTAAAAGTAACAAGTTCATACATAAGTGCACATACTCACACCAAATAATCCAATAAATCTTGGCTCATGACCCTGAGCAAAACCATAAAAGTAACCAATTTACTTAATAATCTTCCGGTTTGGGACATAAGTCTCAACCACAACAACTTTGGGAAGTACTTGGGATTTTCCCTAAAATTCATTGTGAGGAGTACCACAGGAACCCCAAAGTAGCTGGCCAATGAGAGAAATTGCTAAGTGAAATAGACAACGAACCCTTCTGATTAACTAGATACACCCTTGTAAGGAAAAATCCAAAGCGTTGTCTTCTGGCAGCCTTAGTGTCCAAGTGACTACCTGTGAACCAATAGGAAACCGTTTTAAACTGAGGTCCAAAATTTCATTACCAGTTACTACCACAAGCCACCATTTATCCATCGCGTTCTTCCTCACGACTTAGGGGGAAATCCCCTTAGTTTGGGCCTTTATACCATCACCATCGAGGCCCTCCTCGACAAGGTTCTGTAGAAATTCTGACCAGCAATAGATTAATTTCACTCACAACAAATTACAATTGATCATGCAGAATTGTCAACAATGGAGACTGAAAATGGAGCTGTAACACAAAATTATATTAACTCAGTGTAAAATATCCAACCCTGTAATAACATAGGTTGTTGAATATATAGAATACATCAAGAGATCGAATGCATAAGGAGGCATCCAAAACTAGCATAAAGCAGGCTTACCCAAAATAGGCAAATCCCCCATAGGTGTAAAAAGATGATCCCAAATCTGTCATGAGGCTCACGAATTGGAAAGGGTGCATGGGAAAGCTAATGAGTGGTGGAATGGCAGCTCATAAATGCTTTTGCATGGAGGAAAGAGTGGAGGATGAAAGGGCAAGAAAACAAGTTCACCTCACCTAGTCTTGCTTTCCTATGTGCCTTAAAACACTAAAAAAGCAGTCAATAAAGCAGAAAAAGCAGAAGGGTGCCTAGGAGGCCAGGAATAAAGCATATTTGATTCCTAAGGCTTTCCCAAGTGCTACATGAGTCAAAGATGGCAATTTTGACCTCTATGGATAGGCAATTAGCAACTTGCACATGGTGGGACTCATGGACTAGGTAAATAAGACAAAAATAAATGAATTAATGTCTAAGTGGGTAATACTATGGGTTTGATTATTCTAACACCCCCCCTTAAGCCTGAATTTATGAGTAATAAATCAAAATATAGGGCCTAGCAACAAGGCTTAGTCACCCTTTTACATACTGCAAGTCCATATGAAACAAGGAAAGAGGCAAAACCAACTTGGGAAAATCCTCCCCTAAACATGGACTGTAAAACAAAATTGTAGAATCTTGTCTCCACTCATGCTTTGACAACATGATCAGCAATCCCTAGCAGTGATTTGATATTGCTGAAGGTCTTCTCACAAAATGCTTTGGTGAAGATATCAGCTACTTGTTCTGAAGATGAACAGAAGAGTAGGTGAATGGTGCCATCATGCACAAGCTCTCTGATGTAGTGCATGTGAATATCAATGTGTCTGGTTCTCTGCTTCTGAACTGGATCTTTGCAGATTCGAATGGTACTCTGGTTATCACAATAGATGGTAGTTGAGTACTCAGGTTCGAAACCACACTCTCCAAGTAAACCCTGCAACCATAAACACTGAGTTGCTGCATTAACAACTCCTCTGTACTCAGCTTCTGTAGATGAGAGTGCAATGGCACTCTGTTTCTTGCTTGACCAGCTGATTGGCCCTTCTGCAAGCATGAACACATAACCTGAAGTGGACTTCCTGTCTGTTCTATCACCTTCCCAATCACTGTCAGTAAAACCAATTAACTCAAGGTCAGAATTGGCTTTATAGATAATCCCATGTGTCCTTGTTCCCTGAACAAAGCTAAGGATCCTCTTGGCTGCTTTCC
>LPNX011202488.1:159130-188201 GCA_001517045.1 Pseudotsuga menziesii | reverse complement strand
CCACTCTCAAATTGAGATCTAGTCCTCCTTGGGTCATTGGGATCCCCAGCTAACTGTCCTGCTGCATGTAGTGTCTTGGCTGCCCATTTTGGACTTGTGGGGCTGTTTGGGTTTGCAATAAACTCATATCCATCAGAAAAATCAGAATCAGCATGTTCAACAAACTCTTTACTTACTTCTTGAGGTTCAGGTGGTGAAGAGGCTTCACCAATTTCCACATCTACAAGGGGTTCTTCTTCAAACTGAACACACCTTTCGATGAAGGATTTGTTTGTGCTCAAATTTATCAACTTGTACCATTTTGAATCTTTAGAGTATCCCACAAAAAGACACTCTTGGCTTTGGGGCTGCAAAGCCTTCCTCTTCTCTGTCGGGATTCTAGCCCATGCCTTTGAGCCAAAAATCTTGAAATGGGTCACATCTGGCTTGTGCCCACTCCAAGCTTCGAAGGTATTCATGCCATCCAAATATTTGTGAGGCACCCTATTCTGAATATAGGCTGCACAGTTGATAGATTCAGCCCAGTACTTTGGTGGAAAAGTTTTGGCCTCCATCATGCATGTTGCCATCTCCTTCAGTGATCTGTTCTTCCTCTCTGCAACACCATTTTGCTGTGGTGTGTAGGGGATAGAATGCTGGATCTGAATGCCTGCATCTGCACAATATTTAATAAACTCAGTCTTGACATACTCACCACCATTGTCAGACCTGAGTACCTTGATTTTTCTTCCACACTGGTTTTCAACCAAAGCCTTGAAGACTTTGAATAGGCCAAAAACTTCTGACTTGTGTTTCATGAAGTGAACCCAACAATACCTGGAAAAATCATAAATAAAGGTCAATTCATATTTGGCCTGACTCATGGACATATGAGGGAATGGGCCAGCAACATCACTATGAATCAGTTCAAGGGGTGCAGAGGTTCTCTCATGGCTGGCTTTCTCAAATTTGTGCTTTGGGTGTTTTCCTAGAATACAGCCTTAGCATACTCCTTTGGAAAATTTTATATTGGGAAACCCTATGACCATATCTTTCTCACTAAGATCAGACAAATAATTGTAATTTAAATGGCCAAATATTTCATGCCATAGATTGCTAGCTTCATTAGCATGGATAAGAAGAGCAGAGGGGTTTGAGTAAGGTAGGAAGTGTGAAAACATGTATACCTTTTGAGAATGATTCGCTACTCCTTTTGCAATGATTCTTCCACTTGAGATTTTTGTGATCTCAACTTCATCTGGTGAGAATATGACTTTCTTTGGAGACCCAGTGTGGGTCATCTGGTACACTGATAAAAGGTTGGAGGCGAGACCAGGGACATACAGCACATTGTTGAAGTTACCATGATCAAGTTCTATCCTTCCTTTGCCTTTGCTTTCAGTGAGAGAGTCATCTCCCAGTACAATAGATGGTCCTTTTGACATATCCAGTGAGGAGAAGGCCTCCTTAGTCGAAACCATGTGTCTTGAAGCTCCAGAATCTATGATAAAACTGGGTGAGCTTGATGTGCCAGCAACTAGAGCATGAACTCTCTCTCTATCACCGGAACTTGATCCTCCTTCTCTCTTCTTTGAGCTTTCTCGAAAGGAAATGCCATTCTTCTCCAGGATATTGGTCAGCATATCAATCTACTTTTTCATACAAGAGCTTTCAGTGTGATTGCCCTTCGAACAGTATGAGCACTTGTTCATTTCACCTTTGTTTTTCTTCTTCTGGGTATTTTTCTTGGGACCTTGTTGATCCTCCGGAGACTGCTTCTTGTCTCTTCTTTGCTCAGGTGGCTTTTTAGATTTATTTTTGCTTTTTGAATCCACCCTTGAATCTCCAGCAACCAGAGCTTGGTCTTTGGAAGGTTTGATGGTGCCCATCATCACCAGCTTGTCTTGTTCTTGTGTGAGAGATTCCATGAAATCTGCAAGGCTAGGCATCTTCCAGGTTCGAGCTGTGAGTTTTGTGGCATAGAAGGTCGAAAAAAATATTGAGTAGTTAGGTCCTAGCTTCAAGAGGATGGCCAATACGAGCTGATCATCTTTCTTTTCGATACCACACTGCTTCAGCTACAAAACTAGTGCTTTGAACTTGGAGAAATATAGCTGCAGGGATTCAAAACTACTGGGACTCAGAGATATCAACTCATTTTCGATATGATGTCCCCTCATCTCATCTGTCTTTCCAAAAAGATTAGAAATCTTCTCCCATACTTGATCCGGTGAAGTTAATCCATCGATATGGAAAAGGAGGTATCGGGAAATACTGAGACATAGGAGGCCATAAGCCTCACCTCTCCGATTGTGCCATTTGATCTTCTCTGTAGCTGCGTTGGGCTCTGCTTCTGTAGCCATATTCACCCTGTAGAGGCCTTTTTCTCTCAACAAGATCTCCATCTCTGCTTTCCATTCAAAAAAGTTGAAGGGAGTCAAGATAGTTTTCTGTGAATCCATAGCTTTAGAAAATCTGTCCCGGCTGTCAGTAGAAGGCTCCCAGTCTTGATGTCGAACCTGCAAAACAATTTTTGAAGGAGAGTAACAACCTAAAATGGCTCTGATACCATGTATAAATTCTGACCAGCAATAGATTAATTTCACTCACAACAAATTACAATTGATCATGCAGAATTGTCAACAATGGAGACTGAAAATGGAGCTGTAACACAAAATTATATTAACTCAGTGTACAATAGCCAACCCTGTAATAACATAGGTTTCTGAATATATATAATACATCAAGAGATCGAATATATAAGGAGGCATCCAAAACTAGCATAAAGCAGGCTTACCCAAAATAGGCAAATCCCCCATAGGTGTAAAAAGCTGATCCCAAATATGTCATGAGGCTCACGAATTGGCAAGGGCATATGGGAAAGCTAATGAGTGGTGGAATGGCAGCTCATACATTCTTTTGTATGGAGGAAAGAGTGGAGGATGAAAGGGCAAGAAAACAAGTTCACCTCACCTAGTCTTGCTTTCCTATGTGCCTTAAAACACTAAAAAAGCAGTCAATAAAGAAGAAAAAGCAGAAGGGTTCCTAGGAGGCCAGGAATAAAGCAAATTTTATTCCTAAGTCTTTCCCAAGTGCTACATGAGTCAAAGATGGAAAGTTTGTCCTCTATGGATAGGCAATTAGCAACTTGCACATGGTGGGACTCATGGACTAGGCAAATAAGACAAAAATAAATGAATTAATGTATAAGTGGGTAATACTATGGGTTTGATTATTCTAACAAGTTCCTCACCTTTATAAGGACACATAGCCTTTGATTTCGACTTAGATTCCTATCAATATGAGCCGAACCTATCCACCACACCGTCTAGCCCCATGGCTGGCACAAATCTCGATCCCTTCTTTAGAGGGGGGAGTGGTAGTGGACCCATGTCCCTGCCACACATCATTACCAATATCCCTTTCAGTGGTTCCAACACCACTATGCTTGTTGTTGTAGGTACGCTACCCATTAGTGGCGACCCCACTCCATCTCCCACAATTCCAAGTATGCCATCATACATACCTGGGGGAAGTGGCCCTTCCATGATCATCCCAAATATCCTTTCTATGGGAAGTCAACCCTAGGTTCCCCCATTCATGCAGGGAAATCCTACTCCTTCCAACGTCAACACCATTTCTGGTCCCCCCTGAACCAACCTCAGGTCCAACCTACCATTCATGGCTCATCTTAACTTGTCGAATTTTTCTTAGTTAACAAATGACCCAATCATTCATCAACCCCATTGGCCTCCCATGCCAACTAAGCTTCCTTTGAACATTCCCAAGTTTGAGGAAAAGGCGGGTGAGTGCCCCCAAAACCACATTATGTCGTTTCATTTATGGTGCTCATCAAACAACATTGTATATGAATCAATTAGATTGAGATTATTCCAATGCAGACTCACATGTGCTGCAACAAAATGGTATATCAAACTACCTCAAGCCTCTTACCCTAATTTTACTTTGCTATCCTTCATGTTCCTCCAATAATTCCAACTTCCTGTCCGCTACAACGAATGCGTGGAGATATTGTTATCTTGCCATCAGAACACCAATATGCACATCACTAACTACATCTATGAGTGGTGGTAATGATGTAACCTATGCAAGATCCAGCTTGATGACAGGATTTTCCTCGATTGGTCCTTGAAGACCTTGCTACTGCCCATAGCGAAGGACGTCTCCTATGAATGTACCCAATTTGAGGAAGAGGCCATCTTAAAGGCCCAACAGTTTGATCTAATCTATGCTCAGTATGGATACCTATACACCATCATACCAGTTGCTCCTCGTGCTGCCACCTCTCACTGCGATGCACCAGGGGCATCCCATGCTACGAAAGGTGTCATCGGTTCTGTCTCCCAACACCCATAGTACTATGCGGCACCCCGTATGATGCCACCGCACCCAATCAACACCCCTAGTGTTGGGAAACCAAACCAGATGCCTAATTACTCAAGGATGATGGATCAGTATGGAGCCATAACTTCCTATGCACAGCCCGCATAAAGTCAACACACCCACACCTTGTCTTGGCCAACAGAATCATATTCAAGACCAGTGACCGATTTTGCAACCCCTCCAGCTCCTCCAACCTACTATACACTACCTATGCAATCTGCTCTGGTCCTTGCCCCATCTCCTTTGACTTCCTTAAGACAAGTTTTTTCCTAGCAAAATATTCCCAACCAACCCTCCCCCAACAATCAACAAGGGTAGGGTAAGAAAAACTGAGAAAGGAACCTGGGTAACAACCAACCAGAAGGAGGCTACCAACAAACTAATCCTCCTAACAACAATGGCACTAACCCACTAGCGCAAAACCCGCAACAACCTAATCGGTCGGCATGAAGCACTCCATTACGGACTAATCATCTATGTATATTATGCAACGTCTATGATCGCTACACTCATGAATGCCTGCATATGGACCGTGTCAAGTATTTTCTCCAGAACGAAGTTCAATGGTACACTAATGCAGCATCACAGGCTCAACCCAACCCAGTGCCACCAGACCCTCCTCTTATGGTGCTCCAAAACCTGTTGCCACTCTAAGGAATGGTTTCGACTGCACCCTTGACCTCACCTGCTCCTACAACACCCATCACAGCTCCACCCATGGAGACTGATATCCATCACCTGATGACACTATCAACTGAAGAGATGAACCTCCAGACTAGACATAACCAGTATGGGTCCACCACAGAAACCGCTGACCCATCGGCAGTGTCTACCTCTGGCATTGCCAACATGCCCCTCCACCTACCTACACCCCCCATTGATGGTGCAGCTAGAGGTCCATGGTTTCCCATGCGGCGTATTTCCAACAACACCACTGCTAGAGATTCCTTGAATTACAACATCATTGAAGACTTGGCTCAGTCAACTATAGCCATGTCTGCTCTCGAGGTTCTCAAAACATGCCTGCCACAATGGAAAGCATTGTTATCTGCACTAGGTGTCGTGGATCCCTTCGATTCCATATTGATCACATTTGATTTGGATCAAGGTGAGCCAAGAATTCCATCCACCATCACCATTCAGATTCTGGTCTCAATTCAGAATTTGGTCATACATTGATGTATCGTCGATGAAGGGGCATCCACCTGTGTCATGTCAAGATTTTTCTGGCAGAAACTTGGGTTCCCTATCCTCCAACCGTCCACCACTGCCCTTCATGCGTATGACGGTTGCTCGACTAAATCCCAGGGCATTCTTCCAAATGTCCCTATATCATTAGTTGGTAAGACGGTTTTGATTGACATAGAGGTTTTCAATGCTTAGCTTGATTATAACCTCCTTCTTAGACGTAGTTACATGTATTCCATGAGAGCAGTGGAATCCACCGTCTTTCGCCTTATGATGTTCCCTCATGATGGGAAGATTGTGACAATGGACCAATTAACTTACTACAATCCATAGGGGTTGGCCTCACCAGACCATTTCATCCCTACCTTTGATACCTCCATTGACATGGTATCCATCCATTCCTTGTCAGTCGTAGGCCCAGGATTGTTCTTCGACACATCTATGATGACTTCCTTACCTTCTTTACCCTCTCCACTAGAGTCAAGCAACACAATGGATTTGTGCACTCTTTCATCCAACACCATTCCACCCACACCACAACCACAACCACAAACTCAAATGCAGTCACCAAGGAATTATTGGGGCTCACTCCCAATCCATACAATTCCCTTCCTTTTCCCACTGTCTAACATCATGAGTAAGCCTATGATGGCTACTTTGAATTTACCAAACTTTATGCTGGGGATCCTTGTGTGGTACCTTTAACCACCCACTCCACCTCTGATGCCCCAGGTTGTGTTGACCCCAATCCAACCTATTGAGATGGTGTCATGCCCTTCTCCTGGCCCACCAAAAACACCTTTCGTTATTACATCAAACCCACCTCCCCCAAAGAAGGCTCGAGGAAAAACCACCAAAGAAGCTGCCGAGCCTCGACCAACCCCACCTTGGGATTTGTGTGAAGTCTATGGACATGCAACCTAGAAATTCCCAGAGATACCTATCCTGAACATGCACAAAGGTGCCATGGATACAACTGAAGTCCTTCTAGTAGTCAACATCTCAACTCCTCCAGCAGCTAAGAATAATTCTTTAAGGACCAACCATCTGTGCATGATTTGCAGTCTATACGGCCATTATTCACACCATTGCATGGATTTGGGAAAGTATTGGTCTATTCTTCATGATCTTCGAAAGCACTCCTGTGAGTCCAAGATCACTGCCATTGAGGAGATTCACCCACTGGTTTCCTCCTCAACACCACAACCATTTACATGGTGTCTAGCTCCATTGACCCTTCCGTATCTCAAACCATCGACGATCCCTCAGATCTACCCAATTGTTGTTTCAACAACAAAGAGGAGATACTCAAATCCTTGTCCACTGCTGAATACCTGTGGGATGACATGCACCATCGCTCATTCTTCATCCCCGGGAAGTCTTCATCAACATCACATCAATATTTAGTAGAGACCAAGGATTTCATCCATGGAAAGGTGGATTGGTTCAAAAACTACATCCTAGATCCCGATGCCTTTGAAGAAGGAAATATGGCCAACATTTCACCCACAATTAAGGTTAATATCTCAACCAACTTGGAGGATTTTGAATAAGTTACACTCGGAGCATCATTCTCCTCTGAGGAAGTCGCTTCTTATAAAGCACTTTTTCAGGAGTTCCGTGACATATTTGCTTGGTCCTACACCGAGATGCCTGGATTGGATCCATCCATCATGGAAAATCACATTGATACATGGCCTGATGTGGCGCATGTGCATCAGAAACAATGGCCCATTCACCCTTCAAAGGCTGTTGTGGTTAAGGATGATATTAAGAAGCTATGCACAGAAGGCTTCGTTTACCCCATCATGTATACCACTTGGGTTTCGAATCCTGTTCCCATGAATAAAAAACAGGGTACCATCTGCGTCTGTACATATTTCCATGGTTTTAATTTGGCATGTCCCAAGGACAACTTCCCAACTCCTTTTATTGAACAAATCATTGATGCATGCGCTGGACATGAGGTCTTTTCCTTCATGGACGGTTTCTCCGGATACAACCAAATTTAGATCCAAAAGGAAGATCGATACAAGACTGCATTTACAACCCCTTGGGGCACATTTTCATATTGAGTGATTCCCTTTGGATTCAAAAACATTGGAGCCACTATCCAACGCGCCATGACATACTATTTCCATGAACTTGTTCACATCATACTAGTTTATCTGATTGATCTCACCGCTCTCTCATGGAAGTGTTCACAACACTTAGATGACTTGCGATAAGTCTTCCTGTGATGTCACAAGTACAAAATCTGTGTGAACCCTCTCAAGTGTATCTTTTATGTCCTAGCAGGCTGTCTACTTGGGTTCATCATTTCCCACAAAGGGATTGCAGTTGACCCTCTTAAATTTCAGGCCATTCTTGATCTACCCTCACCACGAACTTTGCTCGAATTGTAGAGTCTCCAAGTCAAGGAAAAATTCCTTCATCACTTCATACATGAATATGTGATAAAATCCCACACTTTCTTGTGTCTACTTCGTACCATCATTCCATTTTTTTGGGATCAGAATGTACAAGAGGCATTAGACACATCAAAAGAAAGCTTTGCCTTCTTCCCTGTTACTATCTATACCTGACTTCAGCAAGGACTGCATCCTCTATGCGTCAGCCTCCAAAAATGCCATCGCTAGAGATTTGGTCTAGGAAGATGATGCTCGTTAAGAGCATGTGATTTACCACGTTAGTCAAAAACTGACTGGTCCCCCCTTATTATATTCTACTGAAAAAAATATGGCCCTCGACATTGTATTATCAGTCCAAAATCTATGCCATTACATTATCACAAACCATACTCGATTAGTGGCTGATTCCAACCCTATGCGGTACCTTTTGAGCCACCACCTCCTACAAGGTCATGCGGCCAAGTGGATTGTCATCCTCAAGGAGTTTGAGTTGGAATTCGTTGCCCTGAAAAGCACCAAATCTTTGGCGCTAGCTGCACTGACGGCAGACCTGCCCCCGTTGTCTACACCACTGCCAATCATGATCAATATTCCTGAAAAATTCTTGTTTTTCATTTCCAAGAATATCCTTGGTATGGGGGCATTCTCTTGTACTTGCACACCCAAAAGTTTGAGGCTCACTTAAGCCACGAAAAAGACGGTGCATCTGACACCAAGTTGCTAGCCATCTCCTTATTGGGGATGTTTTGTATTGTTGGGGCATTGATACCATATTAAGTCGTTGCCTCACCCATAATGAGGTTGAACAGGTCCTCAATGATTATCATAGTGGAGCTTGCAGTGGCCACCTCTCTGTTTTGGCGACTGCTCATAAGATTCTACATGTCAGCTATTTTTGGCCTTCCATTCTCATTGATTGCATCAAGGCGGTTAAACATTGCCATAACTGTCAACTCTTTGCCCCAAAATAAAGGACTCCCCCCATGCAACTACACTTCATAGTCACAGTTGGTCCCTTTTGGAAGTGGGCGATCGAATTCATGACAATCAATCCTACCTTGGTTGGTAGCCATAAATACATTATTGTGGCTGTCGATTACTTCACTAAGTGGGTCGAGGCTATGCCTATGTTCAATTGCAAAGCTAACACGGCGGCACATTTTTTCTTCAACCACGTCATTTCACATTTCAATGTTACCCAAAAGATACTCTCAGACCATGGTATCCATTTCGAAGACATTGTTTGGACAGAACTTTCAACCATGTTGAAATTTCAGCACCAGTACTCATCCTCCTATACCCTCAGGGCAATGGGAGAGTTGAATTTGTCAACAAAATCATTAAAACCATGCTCTAGTGGATGGTGGGAAACCATAAAAATAACTGGAACCATATGCTATTTTCCTCCCTATGGACCTATTGCACATCCACGAAAAACACCACCGGCTTCACCCCATTCCATTTGGTCCACAACGTTGAATCAATGCTTCCCATTGAGTGCTAGGTCCCATCGATTTGCCTCATTGTTGAACTCATTCCTGACATTTCACCTCTAGAAGAATGCCTCATCCTGCTTGAACAAACTAATGAGGACCATCGTTCTGCTCTAAAAGCCATCAAAGTAGCCAAAACCTGGTTGAAGTCATAGTTTGAATCCCATGTTCACCCTCGCACCTTCAGCAAAGGTGATTTGGTCCTCGTCTATGACCAAGCCAACGACAAGCTAGGAAAAGGGAATTTTGAGTCCATGTGGTATGACCCTTATGTCATCCACCACTTCCTTAGAAAGAGGGCATATATTTTAGCTGAATCGGATGGTCGCCTCTTGGAAAATCCCCGCAACCGACTATACCTCAAGAGGTTCTATGCCAGAGGTCACCGCCATGAGTCACTTGTATTATGTTTTTTTTCCTTTTTTTGTTTTACACCATTCTTAACATGAGTCTTACACTTTTCTTCTTTGACTGATCTAGATGGATCCTACCTTGTGTCGCTACACTAGATTTTCTAATGGAGCAAGCAGATGGTCTCCAAATCTCACCTCGGCTGCGCGGGTTATCTATTCCCCGTCACATGATTTGATCCATATCGACGGAATGTGTGTTGGCGTTGCTACCAAAAACCAGAATGAGTATGATGGTGTCACTGGTCTCTTGGTCATCGCCCTCCAATTCGGTATTCTTCACCTCGATGTCTTCTTAGACTCCCAGATGCTTGTCTCCCAGTTGAATAACCTCTACTGGGTATGCGATCCTTTTCTTTTTAGAAAGTTTCTTTGCACTAAACAGTTGGTTACAAATTTTGAACCCATCGCATTCATACATATTCCCAAAAACATCAATAGTGTAGCAGACCAAATGGCCAACGATGTTCTAGAATGGCATATTCATCACCACATATAGGAAATCAAGAAATTTCATCATGCATAGTCAAAGAAAAACATGCATACATGTGTAACATACATCATCTAGGCATTTTCATCATCACAATAACAAGACTCCCATAAAAACATAAAAGTGCATCCACGTGCATCAAATATATATATATATATATATATATCATTTCATAAGTGTTCAGTACAAAACGAGAAGCTCCACAAGCTTTCTTAGCTGAATATACAAAGCAGTACAAAACTCCTAGTGCACCATCGCACAATGGGAAACTCCACTAGATGCTAATTAGAGTCAGGCTCATCATCCTGCTCCTTTAACTCTGTCTCCTCCTCAATGGATCTATCCTCATCCTCCATTGGCGTGCCCCCTTGGGATTCCACTCGAACGTACTATGTCGCGACTGCAATCCTCTTTATTCGAGGAATCCACTCGAGAGGAGCATGGTAAAAAGAAGTAATAAGATCATCATCCAAGTGCTGCCAGCTATCATCGGTAACACCCTCTGGAAGACTCTCAATATCATGACAGAGTGAACACAAGGTACTCTGGGGCCCAGGAGTAGGTGGATCCACCCCCTCCACCCTCCCCCTCCATTGCTCGTAACTTGCAGGCAGTCGTGGTCCAACATCTACACATACACAAGGTACATCATCAGTATTTGTCGTAAACATCAAACTGGATACCACTTGTTATCACTCAGAATGTACCCAGGTTGTGAAAAGGTAGATCCCGAGGTAACAACAAAAACCACTTTAGAATGTATTTCTGACCTAATACAATCAGAGAGGGATCTCTCACTATTTACAAAGGTTTTATACTCAAGATATTCAATCAAATACACTCAGAAGGTCAGATTTCTGATGGGACAAATAGGACAAGTTTGTTTTAAAAGACTTGGTAGGACAATCATGGAGGAGACCATTGGGAAATGGAGTCAATAATCAGATCTGAAATAGGTTGTAGGAGGTAGGGTTTTGAAAGTTTATGAACAGAGGCAAGGTAGGCACCATTTCCTCAGTCTTAAGGTATTAGTAGGTTGATTAGCAGACAAAGGGAGACATTCCATCAAACAGAGCACCTAACTATGGTGAATTCTGCAAGACTTTAGAAGAAAATATTTTGAAAAATGCTTGAACAATGGACCTAGAGCATGCAGGATGAATTCTAGCCCATACAAACTGATGCTCAAGCATGAAAGCAAATACACAATGGAGTGGGAAACATGACAAACAATCACATAAAGAAATTACTTACTGAAGAAAAGATGGCACAAGAATCTCTGACATGAAAAAGATTTCACATTCCTCCTCTGCAAATTTCATTCATTCACTGAAAACATGAAGCCATTACAATGTAGAGCCTCCCGCTCTTGAAAATCCTCCCTAACTATCAATTACATTTTCCTTTTTATAAGAAAAGTCTTTACCTAACTTAGAATTCGAAAACCTAAAATTCGAAAACCTAAAATTCGAAAACCTAACTGAAAACAGTTACAACAAAGTTCCTCCTGCATATCTCCAATGATGATAGCTGTGTGAAATTTGGGAGAGGTTTTTATAATTGGACACATGATCAACAAAACCCATGTCTTCATTTCTCTAGAATAATCATAATATCCTCGAAATATTCCCTTGAAGTTGATGACTCATATAATAAAATTATATATTTCTCAAAAAATGACCTGTAAAGATATTTAAAATTCTCCCAACCTGTTATTACTGTGTAAAAACTGAAGGTGGTTTTTGATTATAGTCCTTTCAGGAATAAAAAAATCTCTCAGTTTTGTCAAATTAAATTCCATTTGTCCAAAACAATATTTTGAAGTTGATGGCTGAAATAGTCCTTTGGAAAACATGAAAACTGGCCTGTACAACTGATTTTGTTGCTGCTGAACCATAGCACCTGTGTGAAAAATGAAAGAGGTTATTGTATATAGTTACGTTGTGAAGAAAAGCCTCTCCCAGTTTCACAAAATACATCTTCATTTGATCTAAAAAATTATTTTTGTTGGATGACTAGAACAATCATTTCGAAATCTGAATATTTTCCCTCTGAAGATGACTTTGCTGCTCCTAATCTATAGCACCTGGGTAAAACATGAGAGAGGTTATTGTAGAAAAATATGTTATGATGAAAAACCTCTTTCATTTTTTGAAATTTCTTCTTCGTTTGCTGGAAACAATTCGTTGAATAAAATGACTGAAACAGTCATTTTTTAGAAAATATGCTATGTTGCTTTTGAATCTTTGAACTGTTTGGCTTCATGAATGCTCCCACTGCAAATATTTCTGCAACTCTTCTGGGCTGATTTGCTTCTTCATTTTTGAATGGTGGCTTCCCTTCTCTTGTTCTAAAAAAACAATTTCCAGCTGACTCCTTATCTCCGCCATTTCCCTGTGATTGAAAACACTTAAAAGTTAAGCTTTGAAATATGGTGGACTGTTTCCTCCCTTCGGCGCGCGTAGAAAATGAAATTATTTTTAAAACCAAGTCGAATTTATTTATATAGGATGGTTTATTCTGGAACCTCCTTTCCAGATTATCTACCACGCATCTTTTTATTCCGGATTTGTTTGTGACCCTTGATCTAATTACTTTTAGTTTTCAACCGTAGGATCAAGTGCCATGTACTCCTTTCCGCCAGGCTTCCTGCTTTTAACCACCGTGAAAATTCATGCTTCAGAATCCCTCATAGCCGTATATGCAATCATCCTTTATTCGTGAGGCGTTGGATCAGATGACACGTACCGAATTCCGCTGGGCTCCGTCACTTTAACCATCGTGCAGCTTTGATCTCCGGAATCATCCTTAGCCATTGATGTGATATGCCTTTAACCTTCCACCGTCGGATCATGCACCATATAATGAATTCCGCTGGGCTCCTTTCTTTTATCCAACGTGCGAGTTTGGGCTCCGGAATTATTTTCAGCAGTTGATTACTTTTCACTTTATTTTTTAACCGTCGGATGAACTTACCCATATACATTCCGCTGAGCACTTTTTGATTTAATTAACGGGCAACTTTACCTTCCAGAAATAATATTCCCCGTTGATTTAATTTAACTTTTTACATTAGCCATAGGATTATTTTATGCGCTAATGTTTAGATTATACCTTTAAGAAAGGTAATAAACCTTGTTTTAGCCCGTAAAACTTTATTAAACTTGGTTTGTATGAATAAAGCCGGCTTTTTGAATTTGGAAGAATATTCAAAAATTATTAATTTTTGAATATAAATAAAATGAAATCTTTTAAAAACCCATTTTTTGGATTTCATTCAAAAATTAATAGGATTTTTTGCCCCATTTGTGAAGAAATTATTTCCAAAATTCCTTTAACTCCCCTTCTTTGCCAACCTGGAAATAGCTTAATGAGCAAACTTTGGGAACCAACTCAATCACCCATGAGAACTTAAAATTTTGAAGGCAATAGGACCAATTCCGACAGAAATAAATTCAGTGTTAACACCACTAAGCTAGTGTACTATATATGAATGTAAATACATAAAACATCATGTATACGTACCATCTGGTCCCTAGGCCTATCCTGGAGATCGAGGCATCTCTACGTCTCCCCTATAGTCCATGCCTGCGTATGGGTAGTCCTCAATGAGGACTAGCATATGACTCTATTATGCGAGCAGCTCTTGAGTAAAGAAACGACCCACTAGGCCACCTCCCTCATAGTGTCAGAGATTGATGATGGTACGTTTCAGCGATTCAGAGGTCTATCATGCTGGGATATATGATGGATGGAATGACCCCACGAGTCACTTGATGGAATGTCAGGCCTCATGGGCATCGTGACCTAAAGATGAGTGGGTCCATGCTTTTGTTCATACTCTAGATGAGATGTCGAGATCCTGGTATTTACTGACAGAACTGTGTAGAACTATAACCACTTGGGAAGAGTTGTCCATTTTCTTTGCGTAGACGTTTAGTTTCTAGGATGACAACCTAGAGGTACATAATGCGTTGCACATCATCCATGACGTAGTGTTGAAGGTCTTCCCTATCGCATACCCAGTTGATCCACATGCACACTGCTCGATGCAATCCATGATGACATGTTACAATCTATCTGGGGAACTTGAATATGACGATGAGTTGCAGAATGTTAATATTCCGGAGTCAGAAGGAAGTCACAATGTTACAGCACTAGACATACCAATGGATTCAATGAGTCAGCCATTGAAGATTAGGAAAGTCAACATTGGGTACGTAGAGAACTCAAAATTTGCCAATAATGGGGACTATTGGGATGGGGAAACAATGGCCAAAACCATAGACCTGCTACATGAATTCTGGGTTCTTTTTTCGATGTGGTTCTCAAAAATAAAGGGGATATTAGGGGACTTGGGGGAGATGAAAATCCCATTGAAACTAGATGCAAAACCTGTGCGACAAAGGCCGTATTGATTGAAACCACGATACAAGGACTGTGTGAAGGATAATATTGACTGGATGCTGGATGCTGGGATCATCGAGCCTATCAAAGAATCAGAGTGAATAAGCCCTATGGTGGCTTAGGATAAAAAGACTAGCGAAGTCCGCATTTGCATCAACCTACGGAAGTTAAATGATTCCTGCATACATGATCCATTCCTGACTCAGGAGATGTATTCCTTCATAGATGGCTTCCTTGAAGGAGTAGGCAGTCAAGAGATGTATTCCTTCACAAATGGATTTTCAGGGTACCACTAGATCTAGATTGCAAAGGAGGATCACCATAAGACCACGTTTGTCACTAAATGGGGGTGTTTTCAATATACAGTCATGCCCTTTGGGCTGAATAATGTGACTGCAATATTTTCTTGGTAGTTGTCGTTGTGTTTAAAGACTTCATTCAAAAGTTCCTGCAAGTATATATGGATGATTAGACAGTCTATGGGATAATTAGGGACCATCTTGACAACTTGTGCTTGATTCTAGAAAGGTGTTGACAACATCAGATTGCATTAAATTCTAAGATGTGCATATTCTATGCACCATTTGGAATGCTACCCAGACACATAGTATGTAAGAAAGGTCTGTTGGTTGATCCAGCGAAGATCGTGGTAATTCTTAGCTTGCCACCGCCAACAAATGTGAAGATGCTTTGGGTGATGCTGGGGCATACAGGGTACTATCGCAAGTTCATCAAAGGATACGATGTGGTTACTACCCCTATGGAGAAGCTATTAAAGCATGATGATGCATTTGAGTGGAGTTGAGAATTTCAAGGAAGTTTTGACACAATGAAGGCCAAGATGGCCTCCGTGTCGATTCTTGTATTCCCTGATTGGAACAAGGAGTTCCATGTACATTTTTATGCCTCTTGTGTTGCGCTAGGGGTTGTGCTTGCACAACCAGGTGAGGGAAACCTGGATCACCTGATCGCATATACCAGTATGAAGTTGTCATTTGCTGAATGAAATTACACAACGATTGAAAGAGAAGGCTTGGCGATGGTTTATGCCTTGCAAAATTTCTGGCACTATTTGTTAGGCGGTCACTTCAAGATGTTCACAAATCATTCTTCTTTACAATATTTGGTCAATAATCCTGTGTTGGGGGGGAACATCTGGATGGCTGCTACTTTTCCAAGAATTTGACTTTCAAATAGTTTTGAAGCAAGGACGGTTGAATGCTGGTCCTGATCACCTATCTCGCATTGAGACCAAAGAAGAACCTACCAATATTGATGATGAATTTCCAGATGCGAAATTGTTTCGTGTCAACATCGCAGATGATCATCATGCCCCAATCATTTAGTTCTTAGCCACTGGTGTTGCTCTTGACAACCTATCAAACAGTCAGAAGAAGCAGCTGGTATTAAAGGCTTCATATTTCTAGTTGATTGCTAGGCAGTTATACAATCTTGGACCAGATGAAATCTTGCGATGGTGTATCCTACCACATGAGTAGGGACCCATTCTAGAATAAGCACACACAGGAATTGTGGGAGGTCACTATGGAGGAAGGGCTACTGCGTGGAAGGTGTTGCACGTCGGGATATGGTGGCCTACATTGCATAATGATGTCGCAGACTATGTGAGGAGTTGTGATGTCTATCAGCGCGTTGGTAAACCATTGCGGTGGGATGATATGTAGCTTGTGCCGCAGGTAAATCTACAACATTTTGATAAATGGGTCATAGATTTTGTGAGTCCAATCAGTCCACCGAGGAAGAGGACTGGTGCATGATACATCATTATCACAATTGACTATATGACCAGATGGGAAGAGGCCGCACCAGTTGTGGATTGTACTATTGCGACAGCAACAAAGTTCATATTTGAGAATATTGTGACACGGTTTGGGTTTCCTAGGATATTGATGAGTGACTAGGGAAGTCACTTTATCAACCACACTGTGAGAGAATTAACTGAGGAGTTGCAGGTGCAACATAAGAAAAGCACACCATACCATTTGCAGGCGAATGGGAATTTTGAGGCGTTCAACAAAATTTTGGAAACAACATTGACAAAGGTATGTAATGCTAATCGTGATGACTGGGATTTGAAAATTATAGCAGTGCTCTGGGCCTATCGCACCACTTGTAAACGGATGATAGGATAGACACCGTTTAAGCTGGTATATGGGAAAGAGGCAGTCATTCCCATGGAATATATTGTTCCTAGCTTGTGCATCGTTGTGGCGAGTGGCATGGATGATGTAGAATCCTTAGAAGAGCACATTGCACAGTTGATTTAGCTTGAAGAGGACCGCTTTATTGCAAGCTTCCACCAGCGTGTTGTGAAGGACCAATAGAAGGAGTGGCATGATCTCCACATTAATCATAAATAGTATGTAGAAATGGATTTGGTGTTGTTATATGATAGCAAGTTCATGAAGCATCCATGTAAGTCATAGATGCACTGGTTAGGTTTGTAGCTTATTCATTCAATTACTTCTGGAGGTGCGGTCCAGTTACAACAATTGGATGGTGTGGTGCTGACAAAACTTGTGAATGGTAGTTTCTTGAAGCCCTATAGGACAAGGCCTAAGACGTGTAATGCTTGAGGCACTGCGCAAGTAAGAAAAAAAATTGTTAGATAGCAACAAGGCGAGGCTAGGGAAAGAGGCTGCGCAAGGATAGGAATTCATAGTGATGGAAGGGAGACCACCTACGATAGCCGCAGGGCTGGGGGTTGGTCAAATTAGTAATAAATGTAGGTAGTTAAACTAGTTAGACAGTGGCGCTTGTTGAAGCGACACGTATTAAGGGTTGATCCAACCATTAGTAGGGTGAGATTATCGACAGATTTGGTGTCATTACTGCTGGATTTGGTCATGATGGACATGGTGGATTTGGTAATGATGATTTTCAAATGAGAAGTGGCTATAAATAGCGTGCGGGACGTGGTAGGAAGGAATTGTTCAGAAGAAATCAGTCATGTGAGCAGAGTGTTGAGCCGCATACAGTTGCAGAGTGTTGAGTGTGAATTGAGGAGCTAAGGTGCAGAGTCGTTGGGCGCATAGTAAGGTTTGAGGAGTGCAGCATGCTGAGCGACCCCGACACAATTGATATTTCTAGTGAGCATGAATCCCCGATTCGGCCCATGGCCATTGAAGAATAAGTCATGAGCATGCCGGTAGGCTTGTTTTCGATCCCCAAAAGAAAGCAGTAGGCTCAGAAGCCCAGTTCCACATCGTCACAGAAGAGGCACACCTGCACTTCAGCTAGAGTGCAAGGAGAGGGGACTGCACAGACTGCGTCAATGAGTTTCGGAGCTATAGAGTCCATGATGCCCAGGGGTGTCTCTGTCAATGATATTCTGGGATATGTCACTCCGACGCGTCTGGGAGCGAAGCCGAGGAAACCCATGAAGAATCAAAGGTATCCACCCAAATTGTCGTCGTTACCGAAAGCGATGACTTTCTTGGTAGATATCATCCTTGCCTTGATCAAGCTAAAGTTTGAAGACCATGATTTTCTATTGCTCAAATATGTCCAGGATGAGCCCTATGAATTAATTCCAACGGGGTCTGGTGCACTGATTCAGAGGATTCCTCAACCATGGGTGAGCGGGTTGAATAAATCTGGATTGTTGGGGCTCATTAATATGCCTCACTTTGGGCAATTGAATGAAGCTCATACATGCATCAAGCAACTTTTGGCCTGCTTTCATGGTGGGACGCTTTGGTTAAATGAGCCTATTCCGGTCACGGTTGACTTGATTGCGAATATTACAGGCTTGTCGAAGGCCAAGGAATATCCGACGAAATATATCCATGGGCGGGATGCTGACAAGATGCTGGACAAGTAGCTAAATGAGAGATTTGTCTTGTAGCGTGATGGCTGCGCCTATCCTATCGACAACATTAATTCATAGGTGGTGCGTATCGGAGCATGCATTTTGGCAAGCAATATTGTCAGGGAGAATCAACTGGTCAAATGCAACTCGGGCATGGTCGCATGTGCCCAGAAATGCGCAGAAGGTGTGCAGATGAACTGGTCCTTTTTTTGGCTCAACCAATTGCTCAATGATGCTCTTGTTTCTTAGGTCGAGTGGCCATTTTCCTACATTTGGCTATTAATTCTTATTGCACTTGTCGCATGGATGGAACTTGAAGATTATCAATCGATGGTAGTCGATGCGGTGAAGGTGTGCTGCGGCACACACTATCAGAATTTGTGGTGGGTTGAAAATCCCAGTCAACAGATGGACTATGTGATCCAATTTTGGGTCTATTGGGATGTGCTACAAGCCGCCGCTATAAAATTTCCCTGCTAATCCAATTATGTAGTAGCCAAGTATTAATGTCTCATTCAGTTCGCTATCGGTTCTCATTCTATTTATATTCAGGCATTGCAGGACCCTGACAAGCAGTGGCTACCTCTGGCCTACAAAGTCACTGATGATAAATTGGATGCTCTTATTAAGGAATGGCCGGTTGAATGGTGCAAACCTGTGAGCCAGGAGGAACTCTCAAAGGATCCACCAGCTGATGCCACTGATGAGCCTATTCAGAAGGAGCTAAGTGTTCATGACTCCGATAATGAATCGTCGACAAAACCTGAGGCAGAAGCATAGCACATGTAGGAGGAAACTCATACCAAATGGCACCAAGAATATGACGCGGGAAACGGTACTGGATCAGGGCTAGAGGACCAACTGTAGCGGCTCATCAAAGCGGTCACTTACTCCTCTGAGGATGCGATGTAGGTGATACAAGATCCCAATCATGAATAATTTTCTATGGGAAGAGATAAGTTGCATTATATTTATGATATTGTTTCCAGAAAGACACCAGAGAAAGTTGTGTTGCAGGAGTTCTCGTCGATCAGCACCGAGCTGCGGGCTAGGAACGTGCAATTTCCCCCAACTGTGATCGACATGGGGAGTGAGGAAGTGAACCTGTTACTGTTTCCACTCCAGAGCATTACATTGGATTTTAACAAGCTACCTGCTCAGGCGCTTGTGGAGCTACAGCATGTTACCGCCCAGGAATTGGCGGATAGGTAGAAGGAGCTGAGAAATGGGTATGCACAGTCATAAAGCACAACCGAGAAGATTCATAAAGAAGATGAGGAGATACATTAGGTCAGGGTGCAACTAGAGAATGAGAAGGTACAGGAGATTGAGGCCTTAAAGGAAGCACAGGACCAGATGCAATGCAAGGCTACCAAGAAAATCACCGAGTTGAAGAAGGTGCAAGACCGCCTTATCATTGAGAAGGCACGGCTATGCGCAAGTGTCAGCGAGATCAAGTAAGCTGTTGATAAGACCTACCAACATATATTTTATAGTTGGGACAGCTCTCTCATGGTAAGATAATAACATAATTTTTTGAAGGCTATCATGCTTTTTATGATCCAGTGGCAGAGTATATGGAGAATCTTGGCAATGGTAATGGTTGGTTATATCTATACTGTAAAGATCAATTTCTTTATTATAACCTTGTTCCATTAGGTCTTTTAGTTTTGTTTTTTATCAAGCATGAAGAGAAATTTGGTTTATGGCATCATTTGCTTGAGTGGCTTCATTGGAAGTCAGAAGTTACTTGACTGAGCATTGATGCTTAGTAAGTAGGGTAGGTAAGTAAATATGAATAATATTGACATGGAAAGCATTCCATTTAGCAGTTTTCAGTTTGTTTTTAGTTTCAGTTTTAAAGTTTAGGTCTATAGTTACAGTTGTCTTAAGTTTTTAGGGTATGGACAGGTGACAGGTTGAAAGAGTGAGATTTGTTTGCAGAATGGTTTCAGTTGGTGGTTCAATTCAGAACAGATTGAGGATTTCAGAAAAAATTGGGAGCAGCCCAATGGATTTGGCACTTGGTCTATGAGGGTTCTTCACTGCCTCACTGGGAGGATAGCATCCCTCATGGAGCCATCTGTTAGCACCATTTTGGTTTTGCCGTAGTAAGCCTCATTGCTTGAAAATTCTGAGTTTCTCTTGAGGATCAAATGGTTTTCAAACATTCCTCATTAAAACAATTTATAAAAATTCCGAGGTGGCACGAGAAAAATTTAAAGGCTTTTGGTTAAGAAGGAGATATTTTATAGAGACAAATTATTCATTATGAATAATGTTTACAAAAATTCATGAAATATATTTTGTAAAAGGAGGCTAAAGGTTATGTTTTATAAAAATAAACGAAATTTATTTTTATAAATCCAAAAAGAATTTGGATATTTTATGGAAAATGTAAATGGGATATTTTACCAAGAGGTATTTTAGGCAAAGCCCAAGTGCTCAAGAAATTATGATGTCACTTTGTTTCTTGACATAAAGTCAAATTGGGCTCGCACACCAACCTGCCACTTTTGCAGCAAAATTAAACATAGATCAATGGCTCATATCAAACTCATTCACATCCAATGGCCAAAAGAAATTTCGCATTGTGAAGTTGCACGGAGCTATTAAATTTTTCAATTTACTAAATGATGTTAAATGGTAGATAGCTTTTGACGGTCAAATTGGCAGGTGAGGAAAATCCACGGATAGAACAAATTTCGCATTGTCAACTAGCAAGGAGAAATGAAGTTTTACAATTCGCGAAATTTTAAATGGTGGGTAGCTTAGGGCACGTGTTGAATTGGAAAAACAAATTGATGGTTGTAAATCTTTCTATTGGATAGAAATGATATTTAGTTAATGGTTCAATATTGGATGGAATGAGCAAATAAAAACATGTGTTTTTATCCCATTCTTTGAGAACGAGATCAATGATCCTAAATATTTTCGTTTAGAGAAAATGAAGAGTGTTTAGAGTTTAATGGTTCTACACTTTATTTGAGTCTCGTGATGACAATTTTCAGATAGCATATTTATCATAAAGAGCATTTATAGGCATTTTTTGAAGCGATTGGCAAAGTTTTCCCTATAAATGGTTGTTTTGGTCATTATTTTAAATCAATTGTTCCTGTCGAACAAAGATGATTTTCAGAAATTGAGAGAGGTTTTTCTTCATAACACACCTATCTATAATAACCTCTCTAATTTTTTACCCAGATGCTGTGTATTGAGAGAATCGAAGTCATCTTCAGAGAGCAAATTTCCATATTTTTAAATGATTGTTTTAGTCAGTTATTTCAATCAATTGTTTCCAGAAAACTGTAGAGAATTTTCCAAAAATGAATGAGGTTTCTATTAAGAACAGGATCATGTTTAATAAACTCCTTCATTTTTTACACAGGTCATGGGTTAGGAGAAACAAAGAGATTGTTATAGGCTATGTTTTAGGTTTTCCAAATACTGTTTCAAACATCACATTCAAAGAATTGTTTTAGCCAAATGGAGTTGAATTTCAAGAAAATGAGAGAGGTTTGTAGTAAAAATAGGAATACCTTCAAAACCCTCCTTCAGTTTTTACACATGTATCACAGGTTGGGAGAATTTAAAATATATTTACAAGGTATTTTTCTAGAAATTTACAGGTTTACTATCTGAGTCATCAATTTCAAAATCAGATATTGACAAAATGGAGCTGAGTCAAACGAAAATAAGGTATGGGTTTTGTTGGACACATGTCCAGTTACAAAAAACCTCTTTTAGTTTTCACACAGCTGTCACCATCTGGGATATGCAGGAGGGTATTTTTAGCCTATTTTTCTAGTAGTCCGCATTTTATTTTTGTCTTATGTGAATCGTGGTGTGTAGGCCACATCCGAAGTTTGTTATAAGATGTTCTTCAGTTTGTAACAAATTTTGATTCTCGAACATCGGATTGGGAAGTCCAAAATGCTATAAATATACCTCCTGAAGAAGGAGAAGGGGTTGAAACAGATGTAATTTTGTTGTGTATGCTTTCAAGAGTATTTTAATAAATTTGCAGAGTCGAAGCCAGCGTTTTACATAGGGATTCATGTGTTTTTTATTTTACAGTCTATTGCTTCCTTTCTCATGTGAATGTTTTTCCAGTTTATCTCTTCCATTATGTTTTCTTTCATGCCTGAAATAAGAGTATAACAGTTTGGAATTCATACATGCTATGCTCTATCTGTTGTTTCAGATATTCACCAAAGATTTCTTCTAAGTTAATACAGAATTCATTTTCCAATGCTCTATGTTGATGGTTTGTTCATGTTCTTCTTTTCCACCAGACAATTATAATTTGACTGTGATTGAATGGCTATCTTGCCTCTGTGTTGAAATCGCCTGAGTAACTTCTGTTTATTTCTGTTACACATCTTGACTCCATTTCCCAATGGTTCTATGTCTTGTTTCAACCAATTTTACAAACAATTTATAGTTTCACTTGTACATATCTGGCATTGTTAATATTTGGTGAGAGATCCCTCTCAGAAGAGAAGAAGGCCAGTTCTCTCTTCGAAAGTGGTTCTGTTGTTACCTGGGAGTGGGCTTTCCGCAACCTTTGGCTCAATTCCAGTGCCAGCAGCAGTTATGTCTATTAATTCCTCAACATGGATAATGTAAATTTGGCAACCCTTCCTGATAAATTTCTTCATCTATGCAGCTGATATTTTTGCTTAAAAAATAATTATAGGAATTACTTGCATCTGAAACATGTTATCATCTTTGTCTTGACATTTCATGATTTTATTTAGGCAATGCATAATTACGTGGACTCAATCCAATCGATTCCAAGAAGTAAATCATACGTCCCTAGACAAATAATGTCCGAATTTCACTGATTTTTTATTCCCTTCATTGAAAATTGGCAATCCATAACCACTAATGCGATTTTTCTTTTCATTTGCATGCTTAGATAGTTTACTACTTACTAACACACATATTTAAATCATGTTAACATTTACATAATTGAATGAAGCTCTGGAAACAATCAAAATTGAAACTGGTAAATTATTTATCTCACCTTCAATTTCAATCATAGAGGACTCATGGTCTACATGGAAATTGTCCAATGCTACATAAATATGAGGAATGTTTCGAGATACACCCCCTACCGTAGATTATTCTTTCATGGTATACACTCTGGCATCTCTACATTTCCTCTCCAGACAATAACTGAGGTAGTGGTCACCTACACACTTCCAGCATTGGGCTTTTCCTAGATTCTTTTGTCCTACAAGTTCAGTCATCTTTGATTCACCCTTCCAAGTAAGATGCTTGAAATATTTTTCTGGACTTGCTTGTTATTCATGGGATTAAATCCTTTCTTGCTCTGATCTTGTTTACCTTTCAGTTAAACCTTCCAATTCTTATGGAAATCCTGTATATTCTTACCTTGTACATACAATAATTTATCCTTCCATATGCATTCCTTTAGGTTTTTAGGACATCATAAGTAATGTGATCCTTGTAGAACGTTGGCAAAATGCTGAGGAAATGTTAGATCTTAACCTTTTCCACTAGGATGAAATCCACATAGCTTAATAGTTCCATGAATCTTTTCTCATACTCCTCCATTTTCATATTCCCCAATCAGAGTTCGAATAAATCTAACATATTTTTTTCATAGTATTGTTGTGACAGGTATTCTCGCTTGAAATACCTTTGGAACGTCCTCTAAGAGATTTTCTTTTTTTTCTCCAGATTTTCTACTTGATTAGGTTGCTTCCACCATTTGTAATATTTTCCATGGAGGTTGTAAATGGAAATATGAGCCTCTTGATTATCATAATAATCATGCAATTGCAATTAATACTTCATTTATAGAATCCAAATATATGCACCTTCCACGCACTTTTCTCCATCAAAGGTGGGAGGTTAAAGTTTCCTATGTTCACCTTCAAGTGCGCATTCATCATGATTTCTCTTATGATGTATTATAGAGTGGAAATCATGCTAAATTTCAGGTTGCTCGATCCCTTGATGACTTTCCATAGAATGATATCTAGAATCCACCTTCCCTTTACTTGCATCCTTACCCTTGGAAAATTGGTACCTATCAGGAATTTCCTTATTCAAGGACTCTTCACCTTCTTTTCTTACCACATAAGACACTTGGTGCACCTGATTTTGTAATCTCATCAAGTTATACATCATTTGTTGATTTATTTGAATTTGATGTTCCATACACTGAAGGATTTTTCCATTTCCATCCTGGATATATTTCAAATTCTTGAGTGATTCCATGGGTCCTATCTTAGGCTGTGACCATTGTATTTTTCCTCTTGATTTCCCATTCTCATGTCTTTAACACAGTGAGATATTTTTGGATTTTCTGTCATTCTTTAAGTTATACTTGCTTACCACTCTGAAAATCTACAAATATGAAGGTTGAAAACTGTATTGTAGCTATTAATATGAAATTAAATAATTTTTTTATCTCACATTTAAATTTATATACACGATTGCATTCACATTGTCCAAACATAAATATTTCATACAAGACATAATGCAGAATTAAAGTTTAAACTCTAGAGCAAATACTTTTTAAAAATAAGCAGCCCCCAGAGGCTAAGTGTTGAAACTTAAGCTCTGATAGTACACTGTAATGCACCCCAGAACTACACAACCACTAAAACAAACTTCTGGTGGCTGAAACACTTGTAGATATTTAAACAAGATCAAAAATTTCTTCAACGATTAATGAGATCAATTAAACAACAAAAAAATTTAATTAGAAATATTAAACAATAAATATAGTGCAGAAGCGTAGAAATAAATTTACGTAAACAAATTAACCATACATTAATCACAAGTTAAAAATATTAATAGGGCAATTAAAAACATTAAAAACTATTATTAAAGCAACCTCAATGACCTAAATCCGCATTTACAAACCAAACTATTGATTCTGATTTTTCATGCCAATCTTAACATTAGCAATGGCAATCCTGTATCGGAAGAGGAGAGTCGACACGAACAATACAACACCTAAATCACACTAATGACATTTGGTTCCTAATGTTATGATCCCAACTTTACTGTGTCGACATTGAAAGTCGAGAGTCAGAAGCGTCAAAATAAATAAAACAAAAACCACAGAAATTTGGCAACAGAGAAAAACCTCCTTGATTTTCCAATTCTGACGTCGACATGTCAGAACTCGGGAGTTGACACAAACAATCCAAATCACCTAAATCACACTCCTGACATCTGGTTCTTTATTTTGGCGTGTCAAAAGTTGGAAATCGGCTTCAACACATCGACACCATGATGATTAATGGACATGGTTTAATATCAACACGATAATCAACAGTCACATTTCCTCTAATCTAAGGGACAAAGAACAAGCCATTTTTCAATTAAATGGCTAAGGAAAATAAATAGAGAAACAAACTAAAGAGTCCTACTGTGATTTGGCACTGAAACTCCTGCTCGAGAAGCACACATTAATGCTAATAAATAAATGTAGAAACATTAAATAAGACAAGGGAGAAAATTCATGGTTAAGGAAAGACGACCATAATAGGAAATCAATCATCCACAGGTGTTCCACATACCTCCAATCTTAGTGAAAATGAGGGATTCAATCAACATATTATTGAAAGATAAAATAAAATAACACTTGCATCCCGATTTATATGGATGTCTAAGGGAATTTTCGATCTGATCAATGCATATTAATCCATTCCTTTAAGTCACTGAAAAAGGAATAAAAATACATATAATAAATCTCATTCAATAAAAAATTAGGGACAAAGAATCAATACTTTTACAATTTACAAACTTCATTAAAAAACATGTAAATGATTATTAAGGATTAAGTCCTCTATCCCACCGAAACAAGCACAAAAACAACCACAAGATTTTAATCAATCCACAACATCAGGGCATATAATTTTTCCTTAGCCTTCATTTCCCAATAATTAAAATAACTGTAAACTAAATGAACTCTCTAGGTGATCATTCACACACATCGGAAAACATTTACATCTCTTGGAGCCTATTGGTTTGACTTCCAATGTCTAACTAGGAATGAACCTCCCCATTCAAATAGGAACAAACAACAGTCTTTGCAACCCATTATTTTTAACATTTTTAATCATGAATAACTTATGAAACTGGAAGGCATTATACCCTTAAACCATTTCCTTCATGCATAAACCAACGACAACATTTTGAAATCTATCGACGTTTTTGCCAATGTCCAACTAATGCCTAACTAGAACATTCACACTCATACTAACCAACCTCAGCCTTTGGAATCGATTGGTTATTCTGCCAATATCCAATCAAGTTTTAAATCACATAACCCTACAGATGATTCCTCGTTTTCTAGACACATGCACACATATTTATCCATTAACCTATAAAGTCGTCAAGTATTTTAACTTCATAACATAAACATGCACACATGATATTACACATCATGGCTTTGTCATAAACATTCATTTATACTTGGTAGATAAGAATAAGTCATATATCCATTACCTTCATTTACATTCACATTTAAAATATACAACTATGAAGTTGGAATGCATTAAATTATTAAGCATTCCTTCATACACATAAAAAATTGCAACTCCTGGAGCCTATTGGCTTGGATTCTAATGTCCATCACAAGTTAATTCATTCAAACACAAAACAACCACCACCCTTGGAGCCTATTGTATTTCCTTCCAATACCCAGCTAGGAAAAATTTCACTTGTCTTCATTTAGACTACATACTATGTATTAGACAATAAACACCCATTTATCAAAATATTCATAAACTTTCAAGCAACTTCGTTATTCAGTAATTAGGCATTCAGCAGGACCATACACACAATTGATATGTAACCAAAAAATACTACATGATTTCAGATTTGATAACAAGTTTTATGCACTTATTAGAGATTAAATTGTCTAGAAGTTGGGTTTGTGGCGTCCACGCTCCACACAACAATAAGTATTTCATCTCATCAATATCTCAATAGAACTTTTCCCCTGAGCTAAGACTCATGCATTCACCACTAGACAACTCACCAGCCCAAGTTCTCTCAGGATTTAACACTTTGACATTCAATATTTTCTGGATTTAACCAAATCCATGTCAAACTATACAATTCATTAAATCAACTTCATTCTACTAGCATAACAATGATAATTGTCACTTCCCTTTGTGATAGAATTCCACTAAATTTACTTCAAGTACTATTTTTCATTTCATTGGAATTGCAAGAGACAAAACATGGCAAGAATTTATCCAATCACAAAGGTTTCTAGTATCAGGTTTGGGAAATCAAGTTCCTCACCATCCAACTACATTGTATAACTAGTAAATATGAATACTTTGTTTTGGTATTGGACAAGCTCGACCCAACCAACGAATCCAATATTTATAGATAAATACCTTTCAAAATTTTCTACAGATAATTGCCTTTCATAATTTGTTTCTTTTATACTCTATGTCGCTTCTCCCTTTGCGGCTTTCAATTCCATGTCGAAAACTACTTGCTACTCCTTCAACCTATCCCATAATGGATCACCCAATAACATATACTATAAAACTGTTACTTGCTCAATGTCTCCATGTTCTTGTATTCCCTGTGCGTCCTTCCAACTCACAAATTCATCTTGTAATCTCTCTTTTAACCCATCATTAGTGTCTTGATCCACTAATCCATATTTTAACCCTCCTTCAATCCATCATTAACTCCAAAGTCAGATTTACAGGAAATAAACAAGTGAATATGGTTTATCGAAAGACAAAAATGGGTTTTATTTTGGTTTGCATGGTTAGAAAAGGTTATAATATTAACCCCCCTATCACTTTCTTGGGTGAATACACGAATCCTTGATCATTTAGAGTTTTGGCTCATCCACAATCAATTTCTATTTATTTTAAAGCTTGAAAACATTATATGACTTTTTCTATCTAGGAACTCATAAACATTACATAAACACATTATTTAATATGGTTTTAGTCCAAAGGTGTTACATTCCCCTCCCCATTAAAATATACATTGTCCTCATCATCTACAATGTCCAAAATTACTAGAACAAAAAAATCCAAAAATATTTTATTTCAAATCAGTCTTCCAACAGATGGGGATACTCTTCCCTCATCTGATCTTCCAGCTTCAAAGTTGCTTCTTCAGAGCTATAATGGGTCCACTGGACTTTTACTTTCTTGATGGTCATTTTCTTAAGTATTTTGGTTCTTTTTCCCGATGTGTAGGTTGGTTGAACCTAGAATTCCCCTTCGGGTTCCACCTGTATCACATACCAATCAAGAACATTACTAGAGTAGTATAGATATTTATTTATTAATTAATGAAACATGTAAAAAAATATGTATTTTGACCATAGGGGGGAGAGAAAATTCATAAGTAACTACCCCAATTTTGTTTAGGACCTTGAAGGTCCCATAGAACCTAGCTTCCAACTTCTTATAGTTACCCATGTTGAG